>JAJHUR010107671.1:0-24012 GCA_027495735.1 Lutjanus campechanus | reverse complement strand
GGTCTCTTTATGTTGGAAGCAGTGGCAAACTTTCTCTCCTCCCTGTAACGCAGAACTCTGAGGAAACCTTCAGCCAACATGGCTCAGAATGACCGTCCTCTTCTCCTCTGTCTCTTCTTTTTTTTACTTCACTTCTTATGCCTCTTATGATTGTCAGGCTTCGGGGCAAATGGCACAGTGTGCATGTGTATGTAAAGTTCTTCTGGCCTGTTTCACTTCTGCAACTGAGAACTGGCCTCTCCACCCCCACCACACACTTCCTTTATTAGTGTGTACTGAAAATCACAGTTGAGAGAAAAGAGAACAGAACATTTATACACAAGCTAACTATGGTGAGCTGAGTGCCAGAAGTATTCGGACGCTGTACTGAAATGAAAGTAACAAACAACAATTCAATAATACTTGGAAAAGTATTATCAGCATATAGGCGTAGATTATGGAAGGACGGCTTGGACAGAGCCCCTTCAGTATTTAAGACACATGCATTTGTCCCGCCCAGTAGTTTTTTTCCCCCGATAAATAAAAACCTTTCTGCTATAAATTGATGCAGAAAAAGGCACAAAATGGTGCATAAAAATGACCAGAATGAAAGAAATGAAGTGTTTGACGCCCAGTTAACATGCGCTGCCCCCTAATGTTGAAACAAAACCCCAGCAACATGTACTTAAGTATAAAAAGTAAAAGTACCCATTAAGTAGAAATATAGCCTCTGTGAGTGATATATTATGATATATTTGATTGTGTTACTGATGCATCAGTGTGTTAGTAGCATTTTACAGCCGGTTAAGTTGAATGAATGACTGCATGTTGCAGCGGAAATCAAGACTCATCAGACCAGGCAATGTTTTTCCAATCGTCTATTGTCCAATTTTGGTGAGCCAGTGCGAATTATAGCCTCAGTTTCCTGTTCTTAGCTGACAGGAGCAGCACCTGGTGTTTTCTTTTGCTGCTGTACCACATCTGCTTCAGGGTGCCATGTGTGGTACGTTCAGAGTCTTTCTGCGTACCCTGGTTGTAACGAGTGGTTATTTGAGTTCCTGTTGCCTTTCTATCGTCTCAAACCAGTCTGCCCGTTCTCCTCTGACCTCTGGCATCAACGAGGCACTTTCTGCCCAGAGAACTGCCGCTCACTGGATATTTTCTCTTTTTTTCGGACCATTCTCTGTAAACCCTAGAGATGGTCGTGTGTGAAAATCCCAGTAGATCGGCAGTTTCTGAAATACTCAGACCAGCCCGTCTGGCACCAACAACCACGTCACATTCAAAGTCACTTAAATCACCTTTCTTCTTCATTCTGATGCTCGGCGTGAACTTCAGCAGGTTGTCTCGACCATGTCTACATACCAAATGCACTGAGTTGCTGCCATGTGATTGGCTGATTAAATATTTGCATTAACGAGCAGTTGAACAGGTGTACCTAATAAAGTGGCTGGTGAGTCTATTATTATTATTATTACTAGTAGTAGTAGTAGTAGCATAAATTGGACATAAAGTACAAGTATGTCAAAAAGTACTTAAAGCTACCAGGAATTTTCACATTGTGTTAATTTTTCAGGCCCCTGTGGACAAAAGCGGTAGTGTTTCCACCACCATAACGAAAAAATAGAACACCAAAAATAAAATGATCTGAATAAAAATCTCCTCCTGCTTCACTTTAACTAGCTAATGTACTTCTCACTATAACTCTGCCAGTGAAAATGTAAACACAGGCTCTTTTCATCTGACTTCACAGTGAATCCCACCCAGTGGCAGACATTCAGAATAATAGAAACAGAAAATCTCCCTGCTGGATGGTCTTGTTAATTTATATAGTTCATATAGAGACAGCGGTAATAAACTGAGACTTTTTCATAATCTGTTAAAAAACTCCCTGCAGTAGCTTCAAGTACATCACATGGTTTAAGCTATTTGAGCCTGAAATATAACACCTCATTTACATAAAACCGTGAGAGAAGTTTAGAGAGGAAGTTACTCTTTGTTGAAGCTGCGAACAACTCGCAGGCATCTGAAACATGACGAGAGGCGCCACCACACTGTGTTCTGCAGAGAGTCATAAGACGAAAAACATCAGGAACCAGAGGTTTAGTCTAGTCCACAAAACCTCAGAATACAAAAAATTCAATATAATAGATATATAATATCATGAGGATGCCGCAGTATCCTATAAACCCAGGCATTATAAAAAAACATCACCTGATGAAAACATTTAAACCCTGTGGTGTTTTCCCTTTGCTCACTAGCCTGTCACAAACATTCTGGGAACCTTTCTTGAATGTCTGGGAACATTAGCTGATGTTCCAGGAAGGTTACTCGAACTCTCCCCCTTAATTTTCCCAAGATGTTAACATGGTAATATTTTTTCTCATCTAAAATTACTAAGGTGACTTGAATCTTCCCCCTTAACATTACTTAGGTGTTGCAGGAACGTTTTTTTTGGTCCTGGATATGTTTCTTGAATGTTCCTGTATAATGTTCCCCAGCGTCACATCCCCAGAATGTCTGAGAACATTAGATGAATGTTCCCTAGATGTTAAAACAACTAATTTTTTGACATAAAATTAACGTCAGTGTTACATTCCCAGTGTTTGTTATATGTTCCAGGTTTATTAACGGTTTCTCTTATTCCATAGATGTGATTTTTTTAAAGTTAGCTTTTTAGGTAAAGCTAACATTATGGTAACATTTCCAGAACATCCTGGGAATATTGGTAGACTGTTCGAGAAAGGTTATTTGAACGTTCCTCCTTAACGTTTCCTGGATGTTAAATGGAGAGTTTTTCCAACGTAGAACTAATCTTGCATTTACATTCTCACGATGTTTTAAGTGATTAGTTTAATTTTTCCAAAGAGGTTACCTGAATATTCTCCTTTAACACTGCTTAAATGTCACAGGATCCATTTTTTTCATGTTAAATTGACATTTTGGTTACATTCTCACAACGATCTGGCATGGTTAGTTGCACGTTTGTCCTTCACAACGTGAGCATGAAGTTGTCCTACTGTAAAGCTAACGTAACGTTTACATTCTTAGGTTAGTTTAAAAGCATTACTTTGTGGGTTATCAGAACATTTTAGTAATGTTTTATAGAACAAAAACTTTTTTACCAAATAGAAACCTGGGATAAACATTCAAGAATCTTATGGGAATATCTCTTTATTGTCATGTGTATAAGTCCTTTATTAGATTCCGTGTGATGTTATTCACAGTAATCAATAGTTTGAGGTGTTTTAGGGTTTTTATTAGTGTTCCACTGTTCTCATGAATTAGATCAGTGTTGCTGTGGCTGGTTTGACCTAGAACATGTTGGTGTTCAGCTCTCTGTGAGTAAAATGCTCTGAGATTTCAAAATCAATTGTTGTCACCAACCATTAGATAAAAGTTTCAAAATAAAGCAAAACTGATGACTGTCATTGTCACAGTTTCTCTCCGCACCCACAGCTCTGACTCACTTCCAGCATCCATGATTATGAGAATAATCATCTTCACCGTGTTCAATAGTCTTTCTCAGAATAGACGTAGCGTTGTCTTGCCATGGTGTCAATACCGAAGAAGCAGGAGGAGGGGGAGGGTGAACACAAACAAATTTGAGAAGAAGAAGTCTGAATCGTCGTGTCAGGTGCTGCAGCCGTCACATACATGTAGTGAAGTAAAAAGTCCAGTATTTGTCTCTGAAATGTGGTGGAGTAGAAGTAAAAAAAAACAGGGAAGTAGCCAACTCAGGAAAAGTCTAAATACCTTAAACTCAATGAGAGTAAATGTTCTTATTACTTTTTGACCACTGCTGAGCATGAATGGATTATGAGACAATGGGCCTCTGGGCACAGACACGTAAAGAGCCCAAGCATATCAAACAAGACACAGACTTCGTGGTTGTTTTGCCTCTTTTTTTTGTAGTCGCACTACATCTCTTTGTCATTATTTTGCATCTTTTGAAGTGATTTTATGGTTGTTATGCATCTTTTCTGTTTTGTTTGTCTCTTTGCAGTCATTTTGTGTCTCTTTTGCCCCTTTTTGCGTCTCTCTATGGTCATTTTGTGTCTCATCGTGGTCTTTAAGCATCTCTTTGTAGTTGTTTTGTCTCTTTGTGCTTGTTTTTCCCCTTTTTGTGGTTATTTTGCGCCTCTTTGTTGTCATTTTACATCTTCTTGTGGTCATTATGAGTCTCTTTGTAGTCTGTTTGTGTCTTTTTGTAGTCGTTACACATTTTGCAGGTGAATCTCAGAGGGGCCTTGACCTTTAGTCCAGTAATCAATCCATGCTGTCGAGAGGCACTTTGAGTAATTGGATAACATTCTCGGGAATATTCGCAGAATATTTTAAGAAATATCAGTAATTCGAGAAGTGATGACTTCTTCAAAACCACCCACTTTGTCTTTCACATTTTTATTGGGTTCTCTTTTTACATTTTGAAACCAATGAAATTGCCCACTCAGCATGTTTTAATTCTTAGAAACCACACACAGTTCAAAGAAAGATTAGTCATATTCCGTAAACTTCATCATTTATTGTGCATAATAATAATAATAATAATAATAACAGTATGTTAAAAGAAGGCAGAGTTAATTTTAGATGTGTTGACACTTGACAGCCACCAAGGACCACAAACTTCCACTTATATTTGCGGTCTTATTCTTATTCTTATTCTTATTTTATTTTATTTTAGGGAATGTATCAACTTATGTAACACAGGGATTACCAACACATTGTGAAACAGGATGCTTACAGTGAAACGAAAGAGCCTTCCAACTCCCCTACAAAAACAAAAATAACAAATAACAAAAACTCAACCTCACGCCCGTCTGCAGATTTGTCATTTTGGCATGTATTATCTATCTTTTTTTAACATATATCATCTCGTAGAAAAAAGTTTGCCATTAAAACAGCATTAAGACAATATAAAGTAAATAAAAACATAGAGAATGGGATTGTAACATATCACTTTTACAGAAGGTGCTGCAGCTTGGGTGACGACATGACTAGCAGGAGCACGTTTGACTCGATGTTTTCCAGGATTCAACAGATAAGACTTCAGTACTGATTCAACCTGTCGAGTTGAATAAATGACAATAATGTTTGATGACCTAATGTTAACATGGATGACGCTCTGTTGACCAGATGATGAATCTGTGTTACAATTTACAACAGTGTACGTTTTGTTGTGTCTGCACTGTGAAAACTAATAATTTCAGGGCAACATTCTTCACTAAAAGTTTGACTTTTAAGTCAAACCTAAGCTCTTTAGTACTGAAATAATCTAAAGATAACTGTTGAAATTATTTACTTTTCTTATTTAGATCAACTTTTTTTTAGAAACCAAACAAATTCTGTATTTCAGAAGCTGTGAATTGGATGTGTTATCATTTGGGAGCATGAAAATTAAATGGTTACAATTGACCTTGTAAAAGGCCCGCCCCTTTTTTGTAACCATCAACAATTTCCTGTTTCCACTTTTCTGTATATATGCTGTGTACTAGGTACGTCTGTGTTGAAGAGAAAAACAAATATTGAAGATGGTTAACTGATGTTGCTGGAGGACCTGTAAAAGTGACATATAGTCTTAAGTTAGCTAATGTTAGCAAAACTCTAGCGAACTAGCTAGTTAACAGTTGATGTATATTAGCTATCTACTTAGCTAGTGTTTGCTAACATTAGCTATCAGATATAACTAGCTAGCTACAGAGCAAAATGCTACCTAAGTAGCTAGCTAACAATTGAAGTAGATTAGCTAGTCAGCTAGTTATCTAGCACTTCGCTCACATTAGCGAACTTAAGATGTGACTATAGGCTATGTACGTTGTTTTTACAGCTCCCCTAGCAACATCTTTTCAATTTGATTTATTTTTAGCATTCGCATATCTAAGTATAGGAAACGGGAAAAGAGATGGTTGACTAAACCATTATTATGCGGCTTTGTTAAATACTCAACTCTGATTGGTTGATTGCGACAACAAGGTTGTTGCTACGGACACAGTTCTGATCAGTTCTGATCTGCACTTCGTGTCGGGGTCCTGCACCATCATGGTTTATTTCACAATAACGAACTGCTCATTGTACGTTATCCCTTACTTATTGACTTTTTCATTTTGATTTTTGAAATAGAAAAAGTGCTTCTAAAACTCAAAGATTAAATTTTTTTTGAAAGTACATTATTACTACAAAAGATTGTAGATTGGCTTTTTTTTAATCTAACAGTTGCCTTGAGATTATAAGATTTCTTCTGGGGTTTTTTTTTTACAGTGTGACAATGTGTTCTCACATGGGAGGCTACATGTTCATGCTAATGGTTTGATTGACACGTCAATAGGCCAATAGGCTTAGCAGGCTGAGGTTAATGGGAGGAAGCAGAGTTGTTTGTACATACCCATAATGCTCTGCTTTAGCGCCTCCCTTCACTACAGCTGACAAGGCACAGCTGAACACAGATTAATAATAATAATTAAAAAAAAACATACTGAAAAACCGTACACATATTTATAAGCTGAGTGAAATGTTGCTTGTTTTTTTGTTTTTTTTTCCTGGAGCAGTTCCAGGTCAGTCTGGGTCCAGGTCTGGGTTTAGCAGGAGGCCTGAGGTCTCAGGTAGAAACGATGTAAAGCTGCTACTGCTGTGCTTTCTTCTCTAAAGCCTCGGCCTCCTGCAGAGAGAAACAGAGAGAACGTTTCAAATGTTTTCAAACGTTTCAAACGGTTTTTTAAATGTAGATGTATCTGGAATAACCCTAATCAATTCAGTTTGCTTGTGTTCCTTTATTTTGGCCTCATGTTTGCCTCATCTGTAGAATATAATATGGTTCTCAAGAGACAAGAGGGTTCTATGTGAAAACCTCAAAAAAAAAAAGAACCCCTTTGGTGGGTTGTAGTTGAAACCCTTGGGATATAAAAGGGATCCTGGTAGAACCCCCTCAGTGGGTTCAAGATGAAACCCTTGGGATATAAAAGGGTTCTAAGTAGAACTCGCTGGTTGGGTTCATGTTGGCACCCTTAGAAGGTGGAAAGGTTCTGGATAGAATCCGCAGAGAAGGTTCTGGGCAGAACCATTGCACCATAGAATGGTCTCTGTAGAACCTCACATAGCGGGTTAGAAAAAAGGGTATTTTTTTTTAGAACCCCTTTGGTGGGTTCCAGATGAAACCTTTGGAATATAAAAGGGGGGTTCAAGATACAATGCTTAGAATATGAAAAAGGGTTCTCATTAGAACCTTCTGGCTGGCTTCAAGATGGCACTGGCACTGTTAGACGGAGGAAAGGTTCCAGAAGGAATCCCCAGAGAAGCTTCTGGGTGGACCTTTTATACCATAGAAGTGTTCTCTGTAGAACCTCACGTAGCAGGTCAGAAAAAGGGGTATTTTTTAGACCCCCTCTGGTGGGTTCCAAAAGAAACCCTTGGAATATAAGTGAAATGTTTAAGGTAGACACGGGTCAGTTCTTGATGGCACCCTTAAAAAGTGTAAAGGTTCCTGATAGAATCTTTAGAGAGGGTTCTGGGTGGAACCATTACATGATAGAAGGGTTCTCATTAACCTTCCATAGAAAGTTCTGGATGGAACCTTTAACGGATGGTTCTGGGTGTAACGCTTTATGTTGGGTTCTAGGTAGAACCTCCTGAAAGGGCTACCTGTGGAACCTTCATAAAGAGTTCCACCGGAAAGGGTTCTCCTATGGGGGAAAGCACCATATATGGTTCTAGTTAACACCTCTTATGTATCCCATTTTTCTCAGAGTTTGGAAAGAAACGGAAACAAGGAGAAGAGAGAAGAAGAGGGAGGCTGTGTTCTATTAAAATGGAGGATATTGGTTTATATATCCAGAGGAAAACCCCTCTGTTTCTATGGTAACTGGCACACCTCCCTGCAGTTCCTGTTGCGGCAGAGAGGAGGCGCCAGTGTGCAGGAGCAGGGAGAGGAAAGGGAGAAAAAGGGAGGCCTGTTCGGGTGTAAGGATATCATGAACAGATGTATTATGTAATATGTGTGTTTTCTGTATGGAAATCACACTGAGAGGATAAATATATATTTAGGCTCATAAGCCGCTGTTACAGGAAACATGGCTGCAGGAATGCAGTTCAGAGAGAGGACAGCTATCAGTGTGTGAGTGTGTGTGTGTGTGTGTGTGTGTGTGTTTGTGTTCATAAGCTTACCTTCGAGCCCGGGGGAGCGGTCAGACCCAGAAATGCATAAACAGCGTTGTCCTCTCTGGCGTCGAAGAAGGCCTCATAGTTCTGAGAAAGAGGAGGACACACACACACAGAGAGAGAGAAGTTTAGATGCAGATCGATCAGAGGATGAGCTCGTCTGAATCTGAGCTCCAACCTGAGGAGTGATAATGTGGAACAGGCTTGGGCTCGGCGCCCGAGGGCAACAATCTGAGCGGCAGAGCCACATGGAGAATTCTTTGTGAGAAACAGACGAGGTTGTGTTGTTTGTCCAGGGACAGGCCTCCTCGGCAGTCAATCTGATAGGAGGGTATTGTCTTTGAGAATGTAACCCGGAGTAAACAAGCTGCCGTTTACTGCACCCTCTCTCATTCTTGATCCCTCACTCCTTCTCGTTCCTTTGTTTTCCCTCATTTCTCTCCCACACAGACACACAAACAGCTGCGAGTATCCTGGGAAATGCTGTTCTCTTTGTCTGTGACATTCAATACAGCCCATCCTGCGTGTGCAACTTCACTTCCAGCCGTCCATTAGCCGCACAGCATGACACATCAGAGCACCCGGGCTAAAGGTCTTTCTAATGGGAGTAAATTAGCATCTGCTAACACAGTGCAGAAGGCTGGGGCACACGGTAGAGCATCTCTGAGCGGGGCTGCAGCCGAGATGTGACAAGAACTAAAACCCCTCCCCTCTAGAAAAAAAGGTTACTCAAAAAAAAACTTACTTACTTCTGATTTTATCAATTCATTAAGGTCAGTTCTTTAAAGTCTATCTCGACATGATGTTTAAAGGAACAGTGTGACATTTTGACAAATACACTTATTGACTTGTGTCGAGAGTTAGATAAGACGATCAATACCAGTATTATATCTGTCCGTTAAACATTAAGCCAGATCAAGGTGACGGTTAAATTAATCTAAGCATCCGCTCTGTATATCATGTTTGTTTCATCTTTACAAAAAAAAAACAAAGTGAAAAAGTTGCTGCTTTACATGAGATTATGTGTTACCTTTGAACAGAGCCAGCCGAGCTGGTTCACCAGCTTCTGGCTCCAGTTCAGGCTCAGACTGACAATCTGGCAATTCTGGCAAATGCCAGATGGGTTGGCTCGCTTAGTGGGCTGCAAGGTCACCACCAACAACGTGGGAAAAAACTCGTGGGAAAAAAATGTGACCTGCCCATCTGACTGGGGGTTACGTGGTCCCAAAATCGTCAGCAGGGTACCTATACTGCGAGGAAGGTGGTGGAGGTGGTGCCAACAGTCGTAACGTCAGAGGTCAGGCAGGAAATAATAAAATGAAATCACACCAGAAAGAGCGGATTTCAAGTCGAAAGTACAGATGAAATGGATAAAGAAAATGAAAAACTGAAGCAGAAAAGTTCAGAAAGAAAATCAGAAAAATCTCAAGCCTGATGTGCAAAATGGTTTAAATCAACAAATTAATTAAAATCAAAAATAATGTCACCAATGGTAGCAGTCAGCTGGTGTCCAAAAAGTGATCGTCCACTAAAAACTGCTTGCTGTCTCCTTTAAAGATACTGTAGTTAAACTGCTAAAGTTGCATTGGTTATAATCTTGGGCAGAGAGAAGATAAAATAATGCAGATCATTGCATCAGTCAGCATTTCTTTATTTTATAAAGAATATGTTTACACAGGGGATGTGGCCGGTCCAGACAAAAACTGACAGATTTTGTTCGCAGTCTGAACCCTGCTGACCAGTTTCATATAATATGTGGACTCTCTTTTCCCAAATGTCAAGCAGATACAGAGCAACATTAGTATTCCGGTTTGTAAATTCAATACTCACTCTTTTAACTCTGTTTAATTCTCTCTCCACCAGCTCCCAAAGGATATATCTGAGCTCTTTAGCTGCTAATTACTCTACTATATTCACCAGCTAGTTGCTAACGGTGTCTGTCTACACTGCAGGTCTGCAACCTCCGGCTCTGGAGCCGCATGTGGCTCTTTATTTTGAGAGCTGTTGTTGTTATTTTAATTTTCACTTATTGTTGGAGGCCTTAAGATAAGATAAGATAAGATAAGATAAGTCTTTATTGTCATTGTGGCAGAGCAAATGTAAGTGATTCTTACATTCTCAAATTGTAAAAAATGTTTAGCCTGTACACCAGATGGATTTTGTTGACTAAAATGTGCATCATAGCCTATGTCTACAGCTCAATGTCATTTCTTCAAAATTTTGCCAATGACTAGTCCTGAGTTTCAGGCTACCTATGGATCCCAAATCTGAAAAAAGAGAATTCTCTGTGGAAAATAGAGAATTTAATAGTTGCTGCACCAGACATATGACTCTTTTGATAGCAAAGGTTACTGACTCCCAGTCTGCACACTGGTGCTGAGCAGGTATTGTACAATGCTGAAAACATTCTGCTCTCGAAAACGAAACCGATGAGAGCCGTGAGAGTGAACCAAAACAGCAAAGTTGCACATTGTAAAACCAAAAACAGTGACCTGACATTACTGTGGAGCTGACTGGAACTGCAGAGTTGTGTGATAATTCTCAGCATGTTTGTCACTACGAGTGACCTTTCACATTACAAGCAGTACTTTGATCTATAACTAAAATAAAAGTATGAATTTGTGCAGCTTTAAAAGGATACTACACTTTCCATGATAACCTACTCAATATGTACTCACCATTATGCCAATGTGATGATAGGTCCAGATCTTCAGTTCACAAAACAATCCTGGAGTTTCAGCAGAAAACAGGGTAGCAGCCTCATCCAGTACAATGGCAGTGAATGGTGGCCACGGATAAAACGTTAAAAATAGCACACAAAACAAACACAAAATGTCTCCATCCTGCTTGTGTGGTGTAATCCAAGTGTCCGCGAGCCGCAACATTAAAAATTAACCGCAAAAAACGCCATTTTCGCCATGTTTTTAGCAGAAATATCAGCTGTTGCATGTAGCCGGTAAGATGTAAACATGGCGTCGATCTTGCGAGACTTCGTATATATCTTAATGGCCGCACATGCTGAAGTCTCGCGAGATCGACGCCATGTTTACATCTTACCGGCTACGTGCAACAGCTGATATTTCTGCTAAAAACATGGCGTAAATGGCGTCTTTTGTGGTTAATTTTTAATGTTGCGGCTCGCGGACACTTGGATTACACCACACAAGCAGGATGGAGACATTTTGTGTTCTTTTTTTTAACGTTTTATCCGTGGTCACCGTTCACTGCCATTGTACTGGATGAGGCTGCTACCCTGTTTCTCCTAAAACTCCAGGACTGTTTTGGAAATTGAAGATTTTCATCCACCATCACATCGACATGGTGGTGAGTATATACTGAGTGGGTTAATCTCGCAAAGTGGAATATCGCTTTAAACATATTTAGCCTGAAAGCCCACCATGCATTAGGGTTGTCATGTGATACAGTAGGAGGTGTTACAGGTGTTACACGGTGTATCAGCTGGTAGGAAAATTTCCTCACTGTGGCCTCTTCACCATGCATGATTTGTGTGTACCAGCTGAGCTTGATGTCTTCACTGGGAACTGCAGCTCTGTATGTGACTGCAACTGCATGAACAAAACATGTGCCAATAACACAGAGTATCTGTGTGCATGTGTGCCTCACCCCGCAATATTTGCTTTCATTAAATATCTGTGGGGGGAGAGGATTCCCCGCGGCCGGCCTGGACTCCTCCGGAACGTTCTCTCTCATCCACTTCCTGTTGGCCTCGTTGGCTGCGATGTCACACTCCTCGAATTCGATCTTATTGGCCGCCAGGAAGCCCATCACATCCTGCTGCTGCTTTTTAATCTGCGTGCGGGGGGAGATGAGAGAGGACGACAGAGGGGAAGTTGTCAGTTAGACATGTGTTAACTTCAGCCTTATGAGGAAACATAAGGGCCTTGGTTCACCATACTGTCATCAGTCTGCTGCAAAAATAAGCACACTTTTTCTCTGCTGTGAGAAATAACACTACAGAGATCGCTAGCTGCTCTGTTACTAAGTTACCACTCGTTTGCTGACGAGTGAATGAAGTAACAAAAGAGTATTGAAGAGGGTGAAGGCTAAGCAGGGACACATTGTGTTTTGTCTGCAAGGATGCCAGATA
Organism: Lutjanus campechanus; assembly: GCA_027495735.1. NCBI lineage: Eukaryota > Metazoa > Chordata > Actinopteri > Lutjaniformes > Lutjanidae > Lutjanus > Lutjanus campechanus. The sequence goes on along the minus strand of JAJHUR010107671.1, from coordinate 11,774 downwards.
GTGAAGAAGACAGCAGCTCCCAAGACTGGACTCCCATTCTCCTTATATTCCAACAGGAGATTTCACTTTTAGGGAACCATTTCTAACACATTTGCAACTTGTTGCGTGCTTTCATTCTGACAAACTGTCAAAGCCAGTAATATTTACACAAGAAAGTGAGCATGAAAGACTGTGCCGGCAGTCCCCAAATGAGAGCTGCTGTCGTTCTCGCTGGCTGGGATTTTCATGCAGATGTGATTATTTTTGAAAGGTGCTTTTTTTTTCTCTCACAAAGGTCTGTTCTGCTGCACTGGCACAAAATCATCAAATTTAACGCTTTAACATTTGTGACACTTTTAAAATAGTTCATGCTGCTCAATGCGAAACAACAAGCTTTTTATCTAAGAGGATGCAAATAACTCCCTCTACAACTCAACAGGAAGTAAAAGTGAGTGAATAGTGACACAGTGACCTTCTATTATCTCACCTTTTTTCAGAGTGCACTATCAGGTGTGTCCTTAAAGGGACAGTTCAGGGATTCTGAAGCGTGATCTATCCATAGTCAGTGGAGTCCCAGTGAAGGAAGCTAAGCAATGTATTTTAACCACCAAAAAATAGTCTCACCTAAAACAATTGATAACAGTTTAAATATACACTTGAGATATGAGTATTTTCACTGCTTTACCTTGCAGACAGAAAACCTTTTCCCACAGGAAACAGCTGTTAAATAAGCCAAATATCACTCTGTCCATAGCCACCAGACTCCTTTGGCAAAAACAACAATTTTATCTTGCAGAAGCCAGGAGTTGCTGGTCTGCCTCAATTGGTTACTTTGTTTGTGTTTTGGTGCAACTTCAATTAATCTGAACAACAATGAAGTCCCCCATTAATGAGGTAAAATGTTTTTGTTCGTTTTTGCCAAAGGAGTCCAGTAGTTGCGGATAGAGTGATGTTTGGCTTGCATAACTGTGGTTTCCCATCAGAAAAGGCTGTCTGATGGCAAGTTAAGCAGTGAAAACATTCTAAATATGGCATAAATTTAAACTGATATTGATTTTTTTAGGTGGCCCTTTTTTTTTTTAGAATGCTGAAATATGTTTTGCTGCTGACCCTGTCCACAGCAGTACATTGCTTATTTTCCTACCCTGGCACTCCCACTGATTTCCCAAACTGGGGGCTTACCAACTGCCATCTACTGTAGGTAATACACTGACTACAGAGAAGTACAACCCCGATTCCTAGGAAGTTAGGACTCTGCATAAAATGTAAATAAAAACAGTAAAGAATGCTTTGCAATCCTTTCTGACCCTCATTCAGTTGAATCTAAAGACAAGATATTTACTATTGATTCTTGTTAATATGACCCAGAAGGCAACAGGAGTCTGGGAACCACCCGTATGAAACATTTCACAGGTAAACAAGTTGATTGGTAACAGGTGATAGTATCATGATTGGGTATGAAAGGGGCATCTTGGAAAGGCAGCGAGGACGGGCGAGGTTCACCACTTGGTGAAAAACTGTGGTCAACAACTTCAGAACACTTTTCAACACAAAACTGCAAAGAATTTAGGGATCTCACCATCTACAATCCATTATACCGTAAAAATATTCAGAAAATCTGAAGAAATCTCTGCATGTAAGGGGCAAGGCCGAAAACCAACACTTAATGCCTGTGACCTTTGCAGCACTGTTCACACACAGTTCATTGCTGCATACAAATGCAAGTTAAGACTCTACCATGCAAAGTAAAAGCTGTATATCAACAACACCCAGAAAGACTGACGACTTCTCTGGACCCGAGCTCATCTGAGATGGTGTGATGGAGAGTGGAATGTGGCCATACTGGCCCACATTTTAATTTGTTTTTGGAAATGACGAACATTGTGTCCTCTGGGCTAAAGAGGAAAGGGACCGTCCAGTTCAAAAGCCAGCATCTGTTGTGTGAGTCTGTTAGTGCCCATGGCATCATGGGTAACTGCCGCATCTGTGAAGGCCCCAATTAATGATGAAACGTTCATACAGGTTTTGGAGCAACATATGCTGCCATTCAGACCGCGTCCTTTTCAGGGACGTCCCTGCTTATTTCAGCTGGACGATGCCAAGGCACATTCTGCACGTGTTGCAACAGCATGGCTTCATAGTTAAAGGAGTTCAGGTACCAGACTGACCTGCCTGCAGCCCAGACCTGTCTCCCATTGGAAATGTGTGCTGCATTAAAACATGACAACGGAGATCTGGGACTGCTGAGCATCTTAAGTCATATATCAGTAAGAATGGGAAAGAATTTCCTTTTCAAACCTTCAATGATTAGGGTCCCGAGTTCCCAAACATTGACTGAGTGTTGTTAAAGGAAATGTTGTTACACAGTAGTAAACATCTTCCTGTCCAAACTTTTCTGAAACATGTCGCAGTCATCAAATTCAGAATGACTGTACATTTGCAAAAACACAATAAAGTTTATAAATGTGAACATTAAATATCTTGTCTTAGATTTGCAATCATTGCATTCTGTTTTTATTTACGCCACAACTTTTTGGGATTTTATACCTCATACAACCCCACCTCAAAAAACAAAAACAAAAAACAAACTATCCCTTTAAGTTGTTGTCACAGATTTTCTCAAATACAGCTGCACGCCGCAAGATAACGAAAGATAAAGAAGATTCACAAGGGATGGAAATGTGGGCTTGTCTTGTGTGTGTTGTTCCTGCTTCTGCCTCTATCTATATGGATGTGTGTGTGTGTGTGTGTGTGTGTGTGTGTGTGATTAAGAGTATGAAATTGTGGTCCAATGAGGTCTCAGTGGGTGTGTGTAAGAGGGAGGATGGCCCTACAAGGCCAGACGGAAACAAGAGCTCCTCTGGGACTCGAGAGGAGGTAACTGGTCAAACACGAGCCAAATAAGGCCTGCTGCAAGGAGACACACACACACACACACACATACACACACACATCCAGCCTCAGCTGCGCACACACACGCGCACATTCACACACCTACAATCAAACTAAGCCAACTTCACTGTAAAAACAAACACAAGGTTCTGTGGACAGTCATCAGTTTATTGTCCTCCTGTAAAGTCCAGACACCTCTACGTGAGATCTCCTCCCAGGGCCGACCAGACAGGTGGATTATTGAGCAGCCATCTGCTGGAACAACACCGAGACATGGAAATGAGGGAGCAGACAATGCTGGCAGTTTAGCCGTGGTACAGTTTGAATCATTTAATGGCAGTTGCACTCCCGGGGCCAAAGTCCTAAAACCAGCTCTTTCCCCACCTGCTCTGGGAACCAGCGCGGGACGAAGCAGCGGAGTGGAACGCACTTTAACTCACTCTGTATCTAAACACAGACCTCAATCCTCTTTCTGCCTCTGCTTCTGACTTACACTGGCTTAGTGCACTTAAAGCTGGTACTTTCCCCCAAAAACTTTAACTTTATCCTTTATCCTTTTAAGTTGCTAAAATAACAAGTTTAACACAATGATCCACTTTCTCCTCTCTCCTCTTTTCTGTTGGTGCACTCTGCCCATTCCCCCAGTAAGCCTCATTGTACTGTTGCCAAGCAAAATTAATTTGTAGGGCAAACTGGCCACATGCCATCTGCCCCTAACTCTAATTGCACAGTGACAGTTCCCAGCTTTGCCTCTTTTAGCCCTTTGCATCGCTCCCCTGTGTCTTGAGTGTAGCTCCTTGATTTTAATAAGGAAGAAGACAGACTGACCCTAGTTTTGGGTGTGGTGATAAACAACTGCTATTCTCCTGTTGCCTTGTATTATTATAAACCCCTTATCTATTTCTCTGGTAATTTACTCCTCAGCCCTTCCAAGAAAGACACGAAAGTGAGGGAGATGAGCCAGTGTCAGGCCTGCAGGACTCAAGTTCTGATTTCCATAATCGACGCTTACCTAAATCTCTTGCCTTGGTATGCAAATATACACTATGCAAAAGCAGGACAGGTTGCTTCACTGTTGTTTTCTTGACATGGATCTGGCATTAACTCTTAGGTGGTTTTAGCCATGCTAGCTGCGTGGCTCTATGCATGCTAACATATCTCAGAAACTGCTGAAGGGATTTCCATGGACTTTTAGACCCAACAATCATGAGCCAAAGAAAATGAAACCTTTGCTGAATGACTTTGCTGTTTTCCTGACCCTTCCTAAAGCACCACCATGTTGTTTCCTGTACTTAGACATGCTATGTGCTAGGCCTGTCAATGTTGAAAAGAAAATCAAATTTTGTCAATCGTCAAAAGATGTTTCTGGTGGACCTATAAAGGCAACATATATGTAGTCACATCTTATGTTAGCTAATGCTAACTAGCTAGCGAATCTACATCAATTATTGGCTAACTAGTTTGCTAACATTTCGAGGACAATAGCTAATTTAAGATTTGACTACAGGTCCGCCAGCAACATCTTTTAAACATCTTCAAAATGTATTTTCTTTACAAAATAAAAGAGCCTAGCACCTTGCATATCTAAAGACAGGAAACAGGAAAGGAGAAAGTTGATCAAGGCACCAAAACTTGCTTAACTGTTACTGGAGTACACACCAAAAAGGGCAGGACTTAGGACCACTCATACAGCACCATCATCTGGCCATGTTTTAGGGTAATTTGTGCAATGCTTTGGTTTATAACCAAATATTTAATGACATTCCCATCAGCCTCAGCTGTGCTTTGTGTAGCACTAAGTAGCAACAAATGTTGACATGCTAAAGTGCTAAGCTAAGATGGTTAAAATGATAAACTTTATGCCTGCAAAATATGTGCATGGTTCACATTGTCAGTGTGGGCTTGTTAGCATGCTGATATTAGCACTTAGCTCAGAGCACCACTGCACAGCCCTCACAGAACTGCTAACACTGGTGTAGCTCTTTCTACACAGAGATTGTGCAACAGTCATTCGTCTTGTGTAATGAATTAGGATCACAAAAATGTCACCACATAAGACTTTACTTAACTGATTTCAAATGTTTACTCCTGGTTTTAGGGACACTGATACAGAAACTGAATGAAACAAACATGCAAACAGTATTTGGCACTGATCTGTTGTTTTTACTGCACACTGGCACAAATTTTTATCAGCAGTGACCTGGTCCTCTACTTATGTGTCAGCACGTTCTCAAGACAGGCCGTGTACAGTACACACCCATAGAAGAACTGAAACAATCATTAGATGATTCAGTGTGTCCACTACAGTGAGTATGTGAAATGACTGCAAACGGGCGAGCAATGTGAGGTCACCAGCACACTAAAAAGTTATTTTTAAAATCAACTTTGAACAACAATCAATATTTAATGTGCTTACTCTTGAAAATAAGATATGAAGGACTAGATCTAAGGTTCATAAGGCTTGTTTTGGTGAAATATATCTCTGCATGGATCATTAATTCGATTCCAACTAGAACCTAAGAAAACTGCAGATGTGAAGAAGGAATCAGCAACATATGGTCTTTAGTTTATATTCCACATCATCATGATCATCATGATCATCATGATCACCATCATGTGAGAGCTGTGACGGAGCAATGACATCAGATCCAGACCTGATCAATCCCTGAAAAAGGTCAGAACTCTGGCAACAGCTGCCAGACAATACCAGGCATTGATTGGACACACTCCGCGCACAACAGCTGATACTGATTCGATCAGTTATGTTGACTCATCATTAAGGTCATGTTTAATTCAATTCACTCAGATGAAAAGGAAAAGACACTTAAACTAATGTTGTAAGAACTTCTTCCAAGACTAAACGAGCTTTCTAATGCCTTTAATGGCTCTGGAATCCGACATTTAAATGCAGGAAACTCCACTTTGTGGACTAAAGGAAACATGAATCAGCCCCAGCCCTGTGTGTTTTGTGAGGGATGAAGGTTTTGTCTTGATTAGATCAAGTCTGATTTGTGCTGAAAACAGACGTTAACTGGAAATTCAGCAGCAACAGTAGCCTCCACCCAATCCTGAGCTCAGTCAGCATTACGACATTGTTACAAAAGAGCCTTACGCTGCTGCTCTGGCTGGGTTCCCTCACGGCTGCATAAACGTGAAACAATGGTAAAAAGTGACCTGACTGACTCACTGTAACAGCCGTCCAACTCAAGCCTGACCTATAGACCCTAATGTCAAACCTGCAGTGCATGAAGAGAGCAGAATATTTGCTCATGCACTGTGCATAAGCCGTACACACTGAAAGTACACAATAGTGTGGCTGCCGTGCATAAAGTGAAATGAGGCAGTAAAAGTTTTGTGGTGATGGCCAATGTTTTTGGCTCTTTCCACAGACTTACTTTCAGTTGGCTTAGTGTTGATTCATAGCTACAGGTGTGTATTTACATGTGTGCACCTAAAAAAGCATATAAAAAACATCCTCACCCTCTACTTTGGTATTCAAATCTAGCTTCTACGTAAACTTAGAATCATGCAAAACAAGAATAAATAGTAATATTCTCTCAACGGTGCTGCATTTCTACAAATTTATTCTTTACTTTTAGGTTCAGGTCAGGTTAAAATAAGGATACGAGAATGTAGCATGACCTAATCTTTACAAGGCCATTGACGGTAACACTAGAAGTCTCTCTGGAGAATTCACAGCGAGTCACAACACCATTTCTTCAGGTGACTCAGACACCCTGCTTCTCATTACTGGGTGGAAATATGATGATGTCACCTCTCATTCACGACTAGTACGGGTCAGGGGTCAGGGGCTAAGCTGGCAATCAGTGCTTTGCTCAAGAACCCAACAATAACTGTGGCAGGGACTAAAACCTAAAGAATAATGCTTTTTAATGGCTTATTAGTTAAATAGTTTACATAGTTGTTTGTGGTGTTTTACTAAACAGAATAGACCAGGGGGTTTTCAAAGTCTAAGACTGGGGGCCTCCACACAGGCAAAGGTTGGAAAAAGCTGCCCCCTTATCACCTTTAGTTTACCTTTACCTCTGGTTCATTCAATTCCTGAAAGCCCACAGGATCAATTTGATCACACAGAAATTCAACAGTTGAGCCATGATAGCCTAAAGTTAGTGCCTGGCTTAACTTCAGACGACACCAAATACATAAAGAAAGGTGTTTATGAGTTTCTCACTCAAACAAGTCAAATTCCCCAAAACTACTGTATCTCTGAACTATGTCTTTAAAGGGGTTGTTCAGATTATTTGATGTTAGGCTGTATAATGTACTTATTAATAGTCAGTGTATTACCAACAGTAGATACGACCCTGGTTAAAAGAAGCAGAGAGGGCCACTAGCAGAGAAGATAAGCAATGTACTGCTGTGGACAGGGACAGCAACAGAACATATTTTAGCCATTTCAGCCATTTAGCCAGTTTGAATGTATGGTATATTAAGGATATTTTCACTGCTTTACCTCGATGACAGATAGCCTTTTTCAAGAGGATACAGCTGTAAGCCACGTATCGCTCTCTCCAGACCAATCAAACTCCATTGGCTAAATCAGCAGTTGAACCTCGCAGGCTATTATCTAGTTTATGTTATTGTGTTACTTTGGTGAATCTGAACTTTGTTTTGAACACATCGAAGTCACACAATAACACAAACTAACTAACAGATCGAGGCAGTGGCAGACCAGCAACTGCCGTGGTCTGCAAGGTAAAATCGAGGATTTTGCCAATGGAGTTTGGTTGGTTTGGAGAGAGGGACATTTGGCTTATATAACTGCAGCTTCCTGTCAGAAAAGGCTCTTTAGCTATAAAGTAAAGCAGTGGAAATATTCTAAATACAGTAATACAGGGTGCTCTTCTCTGCCCTGGCGAGGCCTGCCTCCCACTTTGAAAACACAGACCCTCTTCATGGCAACCATATTGATATGAAATAGTGGAGTAAAACACAGGTGTTAGTAGTAATACTACTTAAGGGCCCATTCATTTTAGTGTAGCAGAGCCTTTTCCAGTGAGTCAAAATGCACAGTGGCAGCACCCTGACTCTGTTGGACCTGGATGGAACAGAACCTTAATTAGTATCATTGGTAACACCTGTGTTTACACTACTAATTCATGTCAATATTGCTGCCAATATAAGGTATTTATGTTATATTCCTCTTAAAACTACAGCATCAAAGATACCATTTAGTATACACACATACAAACTTGTATTTACAGAGGAAGAACCAATGGGCACGTACACCCAACGCCATCCAGATGTTGAGGAACAATCACGTTGACACAACTCACCTATCTGTCATTTGTATACAATACTTCTCTCTGCCTGACCTTCGTGCATTATTAAGCATCTTTCGTCAGCTGTGGTTGTTTCAAATGAGACATTGAAGATTTCAGTCCATTAAACTTTATTGTTCCTGAGATGTTCACCAGCATTCATGCTTCACAGAACCATTTCTGATAACATTCGGCTGTTACGTGGATCCGATTCTGCATAAAACCAACAAGCATTAAAGCTATAAATGTGCTCAAACATGAAACAGAACTTTATGCCTTTAGAGAAAACATCCGCCTGAGTAATGCTGACTATAGTAACTTGTCCAGCGTTGAATATGATACATCCCTCCAGCTAATTTTACACAGTCTCTCTCTCTCTCTCTCTGACCTGCAATCGTTTCCTCAGTGGAGCAAAAGCTTTAAAATATTGCTTTTTGAAGTACTCCTACTTGTCTGCCTGTTTTGGCTGTTGCTCCATTCACATGCTGCACTAGATTGGAGTGATTAATGGAGCAGCAGAGACTGCCGGAAAGTGGAATGCAATCGCATTGTTTTGTAGTCACTGATGCAATCGAACTGCAAGCTTGAGGGCAGAGGGTTTCAACCACGATTTGTCACTCAGCAGCTTTTTACCGGCCTAAATGTCGTTTTACTGCTATTGTATTAAGAATAGACTTGACACAGTGAGAGATTACAGCATAAAAAGTGTGTAACTCAGACATTAAGTGAGTCCTATAAACTCTCTCGTGTGAAAGCGTACATATCTAAATCAATCAAAGAAATGAGTTGCGACAGCGCAATGAGACAAAATGTGTTCAAGGCACTTTAGTGCTTTAGTCAGTAACACTGCTGCTTTTCTCCCAACTCTTAAAAAAGATGTCGAATGAAGATGATAATATGAGTATAAGACTGGGTTTCACCAACGAGGATTAATATTTAGACCAGATTAAATCAACTTTAACTTTAAATTATGTTGCACCAAACTTTCAGACTTAGCTACATAGCAAACAATGAAATGTTTCGTTCAAGAAAACCAAAAAGAGAAAGACGGGTCATTACAACACTGTAAAACAATCAATTTTTTCTTTGCTTGGTCCCAGACTTTGGTGCCAGTTCTACTGAAGGTTACAGGAACCGCATGTAGAAACATGCAAAAGCCAAACATATCTATGTTCTATGACCTTTGATGAAGAAATATCTCTAAAAGACTAAAAACACACGCTTAAGAGAACAGCATTCTGACTGTTTTTTTTCCAAATGTGCACAATTGTTTATTTGCTGTTGGCCTCCAGATAGCAAGATTGACACTGCATCTTCTATTAGCTTCAACAGAACTGACACCAAAGGACCAAACGGAGCAGAGAATGTTCTAGATGTAGTGATGTCATGATCCTTCCTTCTTTTTAGGACTGCATGATTTGGTAAGAAAGTCATATGGCTATTAATTTTGACTAGCGATTGCGATGCGATTAGTGGAAATAATCAGTTTTGCATTGCAACTGTTGTAAATGTCTATATTAAAATCGTGATGATGTGATATTTATTGAGGTCTGTACCAAAAAAAATATGCTTTGTTTCATCTGTAGAACAAAATTTTTAGGCCAGGTCATCAATGCAACACTACAGTACCTTGTTATAACGGCATTTTCTCATTTCTCACATTTTTCCTTTTTCAAAAAATTGCGATTTTGGTTCTGGTTCTGCAATTTGGATATTGCACATGGCCATATGGCGATTTTATTGTGATTGGGATTAATTGTGCAGCCCTACTTCTTTTGTAGCTTCCTTGATTTTGTTACTGTTACATTTTAGCTAGCTAGAAAGCAATATTATGTTATGTTAACTTTTTGCCTATCTAGCAAATGATGTAAGACTTTGTGAACTTTTTAACTACTTACTGTGCTATTGTCTTGGTATTGTCTTGATTTGCCTATACTGCTTCATTAACTGTTCACCCAAAACGTTTTTCTCAAACACAAATTAGAGCTTCTCTGCCAAACTCTATTTAATTTCAGTTTAATCTCTAAACTTGGATTAACTGAACTTAGATTCGTTTTTAAATGAGTAACAGAGCTCTGCTTAATTTTAAATCTGGATTTACAAAACCTAGGTTAGCTCAACTCTGATTAGAACTAACCTTACATTAAATTATTCTTTGTTGGTGCAACACAGTCGAAGTCTCTCTTTGTAGCTTTTAAGAGGACAAAAGCATGTCCACTTCTAGCAGACTTAAGTCGAAGACAGATCAATCAGAGGTAATGCATTTTCCCAGACAGGCTCCAGCGCAGTGAGGGCATCACTGGCTCTTAACTCCGAACACTCTCTGACTTTACAGGAAGCTCCCGTCCTGTAAGAGTGCTGCTGAGCTTGTGCAAATGTCATTTACTATTTGGGCAATAAAGTCACTCGACTCTCTGCTGTCCAACTGAAAAGAGGATCTGCTACCGTTGATCACTTCCTCTGTGTGTGAGCTGCGAAAGCAAGCTGCTCAATGAGGGTAAATCATTCTCAAGGTGATCTTAATCAAATGGGATGACAAGGCACTTTAATTTCTACAGCGACAACAAGGAAATATGGTCTTTTTAAGCACTTTACTAGATTTACAGGTTACTATTTACTCTATGTGCCATTTCCATTAGACACAAAGTGAGTGCTGCACTTAAAAAAGAAAACACTGGGTCAACATAAGGTAACAATTTGTCCCCAAATAAAAAAATTCAAATTTTCCCCTGGCCTGTATTGCTGTTTATCCTTCTAGATTTTTCCTGGTGCGAACTGCAGAGTTTTGGAGATGTTGGCTGTAGAGATATCTGCCTTTACTCCAGTATAATAGGACTAAATGGTGCTCAGCTTGTGGTGAAATACATCTGAAGAAGTCAAAACCAGTGTCTCTTTCCAAAAATCCCAATTCAGTTACTCAAGATAATCCACAGACCCTGTTGTGAAATGTAGGAACTACGGTCTTTCTGCAGTAGAATTTACCGGAACTACTTTCTTTTGACTAGAATCAAATGGTGACTATTTATTTTTGACTCTGGACTGAACTGTCCCTTTAAGTAATTCCAACTTAGTCATTATTGAGCGTTTATAGTTAGACTGACTCAATTAGTTTGGTAAAACCAATATGATTTGCTTTGTCCGTTACACGCTTAATTAAGTTGAACTTCATTTTAATTAAAAAAGTTTGGGTGTAATATTGTACATCACTGATCTCGTTGAGAACCTTGCAGCAGCTGAACGCAGCTAAATGACTCATTTCATTACAAGACTAGTGTGCTATAGCCACAATTCAAGCTTAACTGCACATTTACAGTAGATATTTGTACATTCCCACAGATCAAGACCTCCAACAAGTCCTAAACAGAGCATAAAGTGTTCCTGGGCTGCAGCTGCAGGTCTAAAAAGGGGCCCAGGAGAATTGCATCACCATCATTCCTCTGCACTCTGGAAGAAACTGGCAAGAGTGGAGCTCAAGGTCCTCTTGGCCGCAGGGCAGCGAAGGCAACACTTTCTAGAGCAAGTCAGATCTGTCCCCCCCACCAGACTCTGTGAACCACCCATATCCTGGCATCAGGTGACAGAACAGACCATTTTAGGTGCATTTATGGATTTTTTTTTTTT
>JAJHUR010107670.1:11721-24665 GCA_027495735.1 Lutjanus campechanus | reverse complement strand
CACCTCGCTTAGTGTGGCTCTCCGAGTTAAGGCTGCTCTGAGTAATGCATGTTTAGCTGTGACTGACAGGAGAAGGAAAGCAACCAGACTGAGATGCAGAAGTCCTCTTTAAAACATTTATCCTGCAGATGTTGAGCCTGAATACTGAACATCAGGTAGACGCTAAGATTCTCAAACCAATCTACATCTAAGTAATAATTTTAGAAGAAAAGTGAAGTTTTTAAGTGAGGACATGCCGTCACTGTGAAGGGAAAAGCATCTTTGAAATGTCAGCTCCGAAACAGCCTTGCTTTTTGCTTGATCACCGTGAATAATTTATTTGACCACTTGTTCCGGGAAGGGTTTCATAAGCAGAGCGGTTATAAAAATTTCTGCACCAAAAAGAGGAGAATGTAAACCATGAAAATCACTAAAATACCAAGACCGCAATATGTAGCTGTTGTGCAAGACCCACGCTTTCATCTCTGACTTCTAAGGTCATTTGTGCTCATTTTAGCCTACAGAAATGTTAAGGACTGGTATCTAATTTATTAGAGCTGTATCCACTAGGATTGTCACGATACCAGGATTTGAAACTTCAAAACAATACTATTTTTAAAAAAGGTATTTGCTACCTCTTTTGATACAATGGCAAAAAGAAAAAAGTCCTTGGCACAAAAATAGGTTATATTTGTTCCTTTTTAAAAATAACAACCTGCAAGCAGTGTTAGTATAGCACTCGGATCTAAGGATGCACGATATTGGATTTTGTCCGATATCCGATTTGTCGATATTTTCCAACTTATTTTGGCTGATAGCTGGTGCAGATACCAGTATATTCACGTTTTTTTTCACCTAATTATGCAGAACATCACGACTCTCCTGTAGTGGAATTAACATTATAATGCCGATGCCATGGACTATAACTATAACTTCAAAAAAATATAGTTCTAAAATCATCTAAAATCAATAGCTCCAGCGGACTGGGGAGTCTGGACTGCAGTTTTATAGTTGTGGTGTGGACTCCACTATTCAATACAACTTTATATTTCAAGGTTACAATTCGATTTTTCAATTCAAACATTTTTTTATTTAGCACTTCTTTAAAAAAAATATAGCCTATATAGTGTCATAGGCAGACGAGCTACGCTGTGTCAACTTTGAAGTGTTTTTTCTTTGGATATACGCCGGATATGTGGGGGTGGGGGTGTCACACTCCTATTTATATTGTAATCAAATATAGTATAACATAATACAGTATATAGTGTAGTGCAGCCATATACTATACAATATGAAATATAATCAAGCTCGCACAAGAGTCTCTGGGGTCCTGTTGCTTGGCCGACCTGATTCTCATTTCGTCCGTTTCATTCTCCTGACCAGACATTAGCCAGGAGCAGCCTTACGTCCAAGCTGGTTTTAGCATGGTTCTTATCCTGGCTCTCCTCCTCCTCCTCCCCTCCTGAGGTGGTCACACTGCCTGCGGCGGTGCTCGGTCCAGCCGATCAGTCGGTTGAAAGATGCCGTGTGCATAGCTGATCATTTCAAGGTCTGCTGCTCTTTAATCCAAAACCCCACGCTGCCTTTTCCAATGCCTACAAGTGCATTTCTGTCATAGGTGATGTGTGTTTCAGCTATAAAAAAATTAATTAAATATCACATATATTATTAGGTGTTCAATATTTATAAATGAGTCCAATGGAGAGACGATGGAGAGGGAGAGTGATGGGAGTGAGCATCGTCCCACTACTCTGCACTAAAGTCTGCTTCAGGCACCTGTCTGTGTCCACCAGACTGTGCACCACTTTGCTTTTTGCACCTCAGTGGGATCCAGTGGCTGAATGAGCCGCCAGTCTGCCACAGCTCATCACTGAGAGGGGGAGAGGGGTTTTCCAGGATGTCTTTGATCTTCTCCTTCATCCTTCTCTTCACCGCTGCCACCAGACTGTCCAGGTCCAGTTTTACTCTCTGCACTTCAGTCAACTTGGATAACTGGACTAAAATTAATAAACTGATGTAGTATCTGTACAGCAAGCATATACAAATAATGTGGGTGAAGGCAAACAGTTAGAACTGTCAGGTAAGTTAAGAAAATGACATCACTTTACTCTAGAGCAGCCTTTAAAGGGACAGTTCACCCCAGAATCAAAAATACATATTTTTCTCCTTACCTGTAGAGCCATTCATCAGTGTAAGTTGCAGAGTTTTGGAGATATCGGCTGTAGAGATGTATGCACACCACAAGTCGGGTGACATTTAGTCCCATTGGAGAGATGACAAAGTGTCAAAAAAAAAGAAAATTTTGAAAAACCAGTGTCTCTTTCCAGAAAACATGATTCGGTCACTCAAAATAATCCACAGACCTTGTTGGGAGCAGTTCCATGAAGGAACTACTTTCTCTTGAGTAGACAAGAAAGTAGTTGCGGTAAATTCTACCGCAGGTGCTCTGACCACCACAAGCCGAGAGCCATTTAGTCCCATTATATTTGAGAGAAGACAGACATCTTTACAGCAGATATAACCAAAATTATGTAAATCACAAAGACAGCACTTATGCCACAATAAATCACAAAATAATGTCTCACATCACGATACCGATTTGATATTGATCTATTGCCCAGACAAACAAAATCATGTCATGGTTGTTTTGAGTTCTCTCATCTCGATAACTCGAAGCTGACTTTTAAAGGAAGCTGTGAGGCAGAAATTTCTGCTTGCTCGGTACATCCTAAGGATTTGGGGTTGTTCATATCTACCACAACACCAGCGCCTGTGGATCCTTCAGAAATGACGTCAGCGATCTGATGTGTCATTTCGTGCCACATCATGAGCTCCATTCAGAAGGGATTGGTGTCTGTAAGGGAGGTCGGGGTACTTCCATTCAATTTCAGCAGCGAAGTTAATCCCTCCCGGATCGGCCACGTCTGTGTTTTTCACCTTCAACCCTCGAGACACTTCAGGCCCGAACACCTGCTGTGTGCAGACAAACAGAGCTGCTCTGATTGTAGGTGTTTCACCATGTTTTCGTGATGGAAGGACACACAGCCAAATGGACAGCCGCACTGTTTTCTCAACCATGTCTCCTCTAAATTACGCGTATACACAACTGATTTGTTCTGCCATTTGCGTTGTAATTGGAAATTAATTGCTGTCTGGATTGTTCCCTGGCAACATTTACTTCAAGTGAAGGAAGTGCAACTTTTATATATAATATCAGATATGAAGACTCCACCATTAACTTCTTCTTTATGTTTTCCAACTTCTATATAAGTTTATTATAGTATTATTAGGGCCCAAGCAGCGACCATGGTGTGAGAACCCTATTGAAACTGAAGGAATTATTATTATTCCTCATGAATCGCCTTTTGGGGGGCTTAAACACGCTCAAAAACTCACCAAATTTGGCACATGCATCAGATGTGGTCAAATTTTAAGTGTGATGTAGTTTTCAGCCAGCAGCCCAGGTGGCATGTTTCACTGATATGCACGAAAACTGGTACACACACCTATCATGCCTAGAAGTCTCGCCATGAAACACAAAATTGCTATAACTCTGGTCTAAAAGGTCCAATCTGCACATAACTTCACATGATTAACAAGACATCTACATGACAATCAGGAGTCATAGTCTTAGCACCACCTGGTAGAGACAGAAAGTGTTATCAAACTACTACGGAAGCAGCCGCCACACTCCCCAACTTGGGTGGGGGTGTGAGGGCCCGTACAATGCTGCTTGCCGCTGTAAATGTAATTATTGTTTTATTCATAACGGCGTTTAGAGCTGGGCAAAATGGCCAACAAATAAAATCTGGGGGGTTTTTTTGTGGACGTTTGTGAATGATTCAAAATTGTTGTTTATTTTTCTTCAAAATTCTGCAAGATTGAAACATATTTTTGTCTTCATGTCTAAGACATCTAACCAAAAATAACAAAAGCTCTGCACCACATGCAAGACATGTTGTTTATGTTATGCATATTCAAAAAATCCAGGTTATCACATAAAGCTGTAGAGACTTCAAGTGGATCACTGTGGGGAAATAAATATGTATGGTAGTCAACTGCGAGAGAAAAATAGTTGTTTTTGTTGGAGCCAGTATGGGTGTTTTGATTCTTGAAAGGCTGATTTATGTTTTGGGTGTTAATATGCCACACCACAAGGGGGCAGTAACCTACTGTTGATGGGTCACATCACACACACAAACAAGTTAATAAATAGACACAGGTGTGTGGGCTTATTGTGTTTGGAATACAGGAGACGCTACACTTCTCTACCACAAAATAGACACACACACAAAACAATAAGATTAATATTGCACTAGTACTGGTAACATTAACACAAACCTAAGAAAGCTGCGCTCTACAATGGCCAGACAGAAGAAGAGGCGATGAAGGACAAAGGTATGCGTGTAAAGAAACACATCACAGCGTTCTAAGAGCTAATTAGTCACAACAGTTGTTAATATTAAAGATAGTTTTGCAAGTCAAGAAGGTTGCAGATAGTCGTGAAACTAAGTATAAGACTGGTTAAATCTGTAATAAGAAAGACAAAATAACCACACACACCCAAAACAAGTGATGTAAGTGACATCATGCTCTTCACAAACTATGATGCCTTTGTCTTTCATACTGGGATGTAGTCACACAAGCAGTGCTCATTCTTTCACTTCTCTGCCTATAAACTGACAAGTCCACTCTCTAAAGCGCATTAGACAGCGACTGGCTTTTGACAACGCCACATACAAAATCTAACTCGCCCGGGGTACATTTGAACAGGTCGATTTTAAGAAAGTGCACAGATATCGGCCCTTTCAGTAGAGGAATGTGAAAACACCTTTCTAGTCACGGTCTTTGCACAGACACGAGTCAGTATAGTCGAGGTCAGACAGTTGAAGGGACATTATGAGAGGTATTTGAGAGTATTTGAGAGGATCTTCAAAATCTGCTCTCAAGCTGAATGGCTTCACCTGTCCACCTTTTTTTTCTCACATATGTGACAGTCAGATTCACTATGAAATAGCAGAGAAGCTATAGCCACCCGGAGGACTGTCATGACTCAAGACAGCTGTAGACCGCTATTTTCTATTACCTTTTTACTGAACATTTTAATGCATAATGTAATAACTTGTTTTTCATAATGTAGTCATTTCATACATTGTGTAAAAAGCATCCGGTGTCCTTTCAGCAATAGAAAGTCAGCTGCATTTTGCACTAGCCTCTCTCTGTGTGGTAGTTTTGAGTCCTAAACACAACCTTTAAGAGCTGACCTGACCAAAACCTGACTGGTACTGCCAAAATTTGAGACCAGAACCAGACGCTGCAACCTGAGGGTATATTCTATGATCTATTTTATTTGCTACCAACACCTAGCTTGCCAGTCTGTTGCAAAGAATTGGCTGCACTTTGCCTCTTTCTTCTTCTCCCTGGGAGTTATATATGTCCACTTGCAACACATCACGTATGGATGCACATGCACCATAAACACTTCCCAGATCCGAAGCCAAAACACAGTACCTTGTTGGGATATGTCAGGTTTAAGTCAGAACTCCACATGGAATTTACAAGAAATGTTGCATGCATGTACTGGACAAGACAAAAGCTTATACATTTTGTTTATATAATGTAATGTGTAGTCTTGACCTGACTCAATGAATCCAGTCCACTAACCAACTGAAACGGTCTTATTACTTGTCGCTTTTCATGTGGATGTCCAGCCAGTGTGATCCAGTGATGTCACCGGATGTAAGGAAGAACTACAGGCTATTTCAGCTTAGATTTGTAGTTTCCTCCTCTTGGTAGCCAGAGGGGGTGTGCTAGACAATTACTTTTTGTCATCTAATGTTATGTCTTTGCCAATAAAGTAGTAGCCATAGGCTAGGATGGTGATACGCGGCAACATAAGTGTGGAAGTCACAAGCTCACCCGCAAGGCATCCTGGTACATGTAGGCCCTGCTGCACGGCTCTGTGAGCAGGAAAACATGGGTTTCTTTGCCAATATAGCACACACTGAGGAATTTATTGCTTCAGTTGACTACATTTTACATCAACACTGACTGGATATCCACATGAAAAGTGCTGAGGTTTCCCTTTAAATAACTAATGATCCATGAGTTTGATTTTATTCCCCACATCACCCTGAGAAACGCATCCTGTCTAAATGGGATCAGACGGACAAGCTCTGCGTTTCTGTACATTTTTTGATTTTACATCAATTCAGACTGCGAGGAGAGTACCAACCAGAGTTCACCAGTCTTTCATCTGCGTGATCAAAAGACATCTTATGTAAACTTGCATTTATAATTCATGTATGTGAGTGTATGTGCTTCTGTGTCTACTGTACATGACTGTGTGTGTATATGAATACAGTAGGGCTGTTTGTATGTGTTATGTCATGCTTGTTCTTGACTGTGTGTTCTCCTACTTCTTACAGTAAATAAGCTCTTTTAAAAACCCTCTTTGATTTGCTGGAAAATACATCGTAACAGAGCTGAAAACTGATGATATGATATGTAGCATTGCAGCACTTTTACCTACGATACTTAAAGTACATTTTGCTGATAATACTAACAAACCTTTTCTTCAGAAAGTTTTTGAATGCTTTTACTTGCAGAGTATTTTCACAGTGTTGTATCAGTACATCTATTTAAGTAAAAGAACTGAATACTTTGATGACTGATTATTACACTCTGTCTGTGTGAGTGTGTTTGTGGTTGCTTCAAGTGTGAACAATTCTCAGAAATCTGCTGCTCACATTAATTCAGTCTCTGTTCCAAACTCAACAGGGGTTTGCTGATTGCAACATAACGTTTTGTCGCACAAAATGTATTTAAGACAACAGGGACAACAGAAGATGCACAATCATTAAGGTATAATGAAATTAAGTAACAGTCCAGGAAAAGAAATGTGCAGAAATGTTCCTCTTAGTGTTTTCATAGCAGTGGGGAGTGAAAGCAGTGTAAATGCATGTGGAGATAAAAACTGTAAGCTGTGTGTGGGCGTGTGTTTGCGTTTCCTGTTTTTGCAGACATGGGTGGAGGTTTCACTTCCTCCTGATCCAACCAAACTTCAACCTGACAAAATCTGCAGGTAAAAAATAGAGAGCACAAACTCTCTGTGCATTGTTGAATTCAGTTGCTCTGAATTTAGCTGCTGGTGGCAGTTAGGGCGACACTACTTGACCGCAGATTTAACACTTGCCAACACCCCCAACTGGTAAAATTTATCCGCAGCGATTTTTGGATTTTGTCTAAGTTTTTCAGGTAAAGTTTATACCTTTACAACTTTTATTAAAATGCTGGTACGGAGGCAGTAGGGTGCTCCCATTGGGCCACCACCCCTGTTAAAATTTGACAAATTACTGACTGTTTGTGGCTTGAAAATCAATGCATTCACTAGTGGTTAAATTTTACACACTGGCTATTTTAGGTATACAGCAACCCCAGGTGGGTCCAGTGTTAAAGCCCTAATCCAGTGTATTTTGGCATGGTAACAGGATGCTATTGTTGATAGCATCCTGATTCGCGCTACAAGCAAATCGACGGAGGGCAGCACTGGGGGACGTGGAAGAGGCTGAGGAAGAGTGGGCATTCATTCATCTTCAATTTCCCTCAACCAATCAGCCAACATCTTTTTGAGTCGATGCTGGTGCGTTGCCATGCCAACATACTTTGTTTTTGCCCATACAGTCTCTGTTTTTTGGGGTTTTTTTTTTTTTCAAAGCGAGTGTTTGGGCCGTGGTTATGTTACTTTAGTCAGCCGTAAAGTGTGTAGATATGCTGTGTGTTGTTGTTTGCCGCCACAGAAAGGAAATAAGAAGTCCCTGTAATGCTAACGTTTGCTAGTTAGCAGCTGTGAGTCAGGCTAAAGACATTTAAAATGGCCTCAAACCTGACGTCTCCCAAATATGTTTCGGAGCTGCAGGGCTGGAGGCAACGAGAAACAAATGGTGTTGAATAATTGTGTTTTCTTTTGGTTGAGGAGCACCATAAAGTTAGCTCAAGGCTGCTAATCCGCTAGCTCTGCTGCTGCATAAACATGACATAAAAATGCCTTCTCCTCTTTAGTTGACTGTAAACAGCCTCTATAGCAGTACCGGTCACCATTTTTGTCATTACTTCTCCTTGGTTCCGGCACACAGCTTGACAATAGAATGACAACGGCCTTAATCCTACCCGGTGGCGCTGATGGCTAATCATTCATCCTCGCCACGGTGCTTGGTTGTTTATTTTTTACTCGAAACTGCTGCTACAAGTCCACCTTGGCTCCACCTTATAACTCATGTTAGAGTGATCACTGTTGCTCTCCACGCTCCATCACTTTGCATGCTAATGATGTAGACTAGTCTGGTTGCCATGGTAATGCATAATGTCCAACTACTAACCATGCCCCTATTTAATGTCTGAGAAAGGACATTCGCCTAAAAATGCCAGCCAGCACTAGCTTGAGTGGGGCTTTAAAAGTTAAAGCATCTGTTTTGTGTAATTTTGATGTATTTAGCTTCTGTTCTCAGTGACAAGTTGATTTGACTGGAACAGCAGCTGTAGGTTATGAATATGTGGTGTAAAGTTACAAATGAGTCATATCCCATCTCCTCAATTAAACCCAGCAAAACAGGTTTCATGCTGGAAACGATATTTATTCTTCCTGCATTTTTGAACTGTTAAACGGCTCCGCTTCACCTGACGCACAACAGGACAGTTTACTGAGGCGAATCCATTTACACTCGATGTCACACGCAGACTTCATTTAATTATGTTTACATGTAAACTAATGTGGTAACTGGAGGTGAATCACGCTATTTCACGCCCACTGTTGCTGCCAAAAGCTCCGTATTTTTGCCTCATCATGTTTGTCTCATCTCTAATGTTCTCAATAACCACTGTTTTGTTTCATCTCAGCACCTGCTGAATACTCTCCTGCTGGAAATCCTTCCTTTAATTCCTGCACATATGTCTCTAACAACAAAAAAATCTTCACATAATACATTTTTTTCTGGCAGTTTGTGTTTCCAACTTCCATTTGATCCTGAATCCTCTGCATGTTGTTGTTTTGTTGACTTGCCAGATCTCTGCAGGCTGCTTCTCTGTGACGTCCTTTGAGACACGCCAGTGATGAAGAGGGAAATTAACTTGACAAGAAACTCAATGAGAAACACTCAGCCTTCCCTCAAAAACGACTAGTCCTATCCTTAGGCGAAGCAATTAAGCCCTAAAACCCCCAGTGGAACTAATCACTATAAGATTATAGTTTAAGCAGCACTCAGGTGGCAATGCGTAGTAATGTGAAAGTGAATCAAGGTGTTTTTGAGGCAAAATATCACGAGCTAGGTCGATCTCACCTGGATCGTAGAGTTATAAAAAGAACACAAAGTGCACTCGGTCCAGGCTCTTTAAGGACAAGTCAGATGTTTGGAGCAGAGGCAGCAAATGCATCCCGAATGCAGCTACTGGTCAATATGTGTCTGCAAAAAAACACCATCTGCATAACCTCAAAATGCTGTGTGTGTGTCAATGAGTTGTTGTGCTCCTTTAGTGCCCCCCTGTGGTGACACATGTCACTGCACAGGACATTCAACAAGTGGCAGGTTCAGTATATTTAATGGAAACAGCAAGGACAGCCACATGTTTAATACACTTCACCGCTTTTTGTGCATATTATGGACATGTTTATTTAAAAGAAATAATTCAGATTTAGTCTGCAGTGCCATTGCGTTGTGTGTTCCTGCCTCGTGATGCTGGGTAAGTGAGTTTTACAATACATCAAGGCCTCCCTAATTGTTTTCATGTCACCCACACACAAAAGCAGCAGATATGCTTGAAGCGGTGGAAATGCATTTGATAAGACGTCGCACCCCGTACACATATCAGAGGAGATTTGTGCCGCTAGATATGATTCAGAATCGTATCACCGATCAAAGGTTAACCTCTGATAACATACAGTGGTGGAGCCTGAAATCAGCTCCAGTCAGTGTTAGCAAAAGTGTTCCAACAGGGGGCGTCCAACTGCAAAAACAGATTTTACCTCCAGTGTTTAAAGTCAAGTGCAGGGGTGTTTCTTTGAAACGTCAGTACCCTGATCATTAATGTTACAGGCAGATGACTCAAGGGAGGTGAAATGTTATTTGTCACAGTGCCCTGACAGTGTTTGTGCAGCTCTAGGATCATGATTTAAAGCTAGAATCAGGAGGATTTGTCCAAGGTGTTTGTAAATGCAGCTGAACTACAGTTAAATTTTGAGACTCAATCCTAGGACGTCAAATACTTATGTTTGGGGTTGGTAAAGCGCCCTGAGCACAGCAAAATAATGAGAAAATAAGAAAATACATGAAGATGGGCAGGGTCTCTGCAGATACAGCCACCACCACACACTTCTGGTGGGTCATAAGTGATGATTGACAGGGATTATATTTCTATAAGTCTATGCATCGTTTTTCTAAAGAGAGATGTTGCATATTATGCCTTTCAGAGAGAAATGCCTCAAGAAATGGCAGAGAATAAGAGCATTTGGCAACGATGTTTGATGGACTTGAACTCACATGAACTCACCGTGCACTTTCTTGATTTTTGGAGAATTTAAAAAGCCATATGGGCCTGGAAATGAGGCAGGACGCTCTTAAGTGTCCAAAGAATTGTTTTAAAAAAAGAGAAAAACTGGCTTTATTGGACACTTTGGACATTTTCACCGGCAGTTTGACGTGAAATTGCTTGTTGATACGTGACAGGGTGTTACTGAGGACTGCTTTAGTGTGCTTTTACAGTACAGAGGACAAAATACAAATGTCACCGGTGAAAAATATGTCTATCTGTGTTTTGAACCTGTCTTGGCTTGGTTGTGCCCTCCTGCCCCCCCATACCCACTCCCTCTCTCTCCATCTGTCTCCTTGGTGTATGGCGCCCCCTCCTGTTGCTCTTGGTCAGTTCACATCATTTGAAGCAGTCACTCAGAAAAACACATCAACTGTAGCCCGTTAAAACACTCCGAATAATACATTTGAACCAGTATAACAGTGATTTTTATTCAGTTTTATAATCAAACAACAAAATAAACAAAAAAGGAGTTTTTTTTCTGTATTTAAAGGCCTTAAAATTTTGGCATTAAGTTTCAGCCTGGTGATAATCACACTGGGAAGTCTTTGTCCTTACTCTTCTGTTACACCCACTGAGTTTTAAATTAAGGTGTGTAGAGCCCCAGGCTCTGTTTAGGCGAACCAGGTGAACCCAAGACAACTTATTACGGTGCTTTAAATATGCACATGCAATATTATCTTCCTTCATGCCAGGAAATGTGGTTAGTATGACATGGATGCATGGATAGTTCCAGAGGAAACGGCTGGAGAAAAATAATAATAATAATAATAATAGTTGCCTGAAAAGCAGGAGCCACTGATTGAGGACACCTGGAGTTGTGTTTCCTCCCTCTCTTTAGGTATCTGTGGTATGTTTTGGTCACTGTATTCAGCTGTCGACCCACTGATTAGAAGAGAGTCCTGCAGAGTCCCACAGTGAACACTGTAATGTTATAAATCCAGCTGTGAACCTGAGCCGGACGTTTAAAAGCGGCCTCAACTGACATCCTCTCTAAATATCATCTACAGAAGAGAAGTTAGAGGCCCTGTGGTCTGAACCTGTGGTCAAAAATATCTCATTTTGATCTGTGGTGAGTATGCATAGCAGGATATTGCTGAAAACACTTACTTGTGGTCACTTGACTTCTATGCTTGTCATTTCCTCAGCACCTCTCAATATACTGCATCTACTCAAACTCAGTCTCACTTTAAAAAAATATTTTATTTATACTTAAATAAGATTTAATTATTATTTCATGAAGAAACATTTTTTTCATAACAATCCCTTGTCTAGTGTTCTAATGAACGAAATAAAAACTGTACGAAAGTTTATGTGCACATACCACATTAAAATTAGGTTTTCTCATTGAAAACGGCAGGCATGCTTCCATTATAATATTTATGGTCATCATAATGGCAAGCTCTCTTTACATTTTTAAAAGTAAAATGAAGACCTGATCTGTTTGATCTGCCTTTTAATTTTTAAGTGGGAGTAATGCTGTGTAATTCTGTTTTAAGCTTTTACATCATTTTTATCCTTGGTGTTACTTTTACTTCATTCAACTGACTTTTATTTATCGTTTAAAAAAAAAGAAATTATTGTTTTATTGTTGTAATGTTTATTCTTGCAAAATTCTTTGTTTGCTTTTATTTCTTCTCTGTCTGTTTTAATTTTGCTTTGTGAAGCACTTTGGGCTGCATGTGTGTTGTGTATGAAAGGTGCTATATAAATAAAGCTGAGTTGAGTATTATTATATTAATTGAAATTTACTCTACACGCATGAACTGCATACCATTAAAATTGCTTTATATAAAACATACATGCTTATTTTTTAGATTTGATGCATAAAACTATTAATATGCCTATAATACACATGTAAAGTTATATTTAACTAATTCCATCTTACATTATGTGTGAAAAACAAAAAACAATGTACTGCAAAAATTGTAATTAGCCTATATATGTAAAAAGAAGGTCTAGATCTACTATAAAGATGAATTTCTGATTAAAAGTCGTTGGCTAGTACATAAATGACTACTTTTATGATGTGTGATAAAATGTACAACATATAAAACTTAATATATGCAGCATATAAAGTTTTATTATAGAGAACTCCGGGTCTCCTCCTGCTTGGATGGACGTGTGAACCCGCGCATGCGCTGTGCCGCCCCTGTCCGCCAGGGCGGTGATCTCGCTCCCTCTCTCTCTCTCGCACACACTCTTTCTGACAGTCTCTCTATCACTCTCTCTCTCTCTCTCTGGGAAAAACCCGAAGCAGGAGGAGAGCAGCAGAAGGGGGGAGGAGGCGGACTCCTTCTTCTTCTTCTTCTTCTTCTTCTTCTTCCGATACGGCGGCGGCGGCAGGATATTTAGAAAAATAAATAATAAAAAAAAAAAGAAAA
>JAJHUR010107670.1:0-11701 GCA_027495735.1 Lutjanus campechanus | reverse complement strand
CCCTTCCCTGGGCTCCAGTCAGCGGCGGGGCTTTTCCTCGCTCCGCGGTGTTGAGGAAAAGGTCGGTCTCCGTGATTCCTTCCCTCCCTCCCCTCCGTCCTTCCTTTCCTCCTCTCCCCTCCTTCCCTTCTCACCTTTCTCGCCTCCTCGGTTCCTTCTCAAGAACGGGCAGCAGGCAGGCAGTCTGTGGGGAAAAGAGGAGCAGAAGGAGCCGAGCGAAGCTTCGTCTTCATTCTTCTTTTTTTTTCTTCTCCCCCCTTGGCTTTTTCTTCTTATTTTAAACGGTTTTCTGAATGACACCACCGGGGGTGTCTCAGTCTTTAGCTCCTCTTTTATTTCTGCAACAGAAAACAGGACGAGCTTAAAAAACACACAAGCAGCTTGTTGGTAGAAAACTGAGGAAGTAGAAAAATGGTTGTCTCACTTTATTTTGGTTTTCTTACTTTCTGCATGTCTTTAATGTTGTCATTTCTAGTAAGTAAGTTTTTTAAAGAAACTACATTAAACTGACTGTTGGCTTAACGTCTGTTGAGAACCTTAAATGGTTTATACTGGAGAACTGGTTGTCAACCATAAAGGCCCATGTTAAACTAGCGTGTGTGACAGTTACATTTTGTATTGAACTTAAAACATTCAGGAAGTCTTTGCAATTATTGGATTTGTTTGTGGCATTGCAGAACATAAGCAACAAGTTATTGTTTCTTTTTGGCAGCAAAGCTGTGTGCCAGCACTAAAGACAGTCTGACTGACTTAAAGTTCCCATTACCGGCTAACGGAGTGCTTACTTCCTAGGCCAGGGATTTATCAGCTACAATTATAAATTAAAATTTCTTTGCTGTGTTTTCTTCTCACCTGTCGCACTGGATTGAAGCTAGCATGTCAGCACCTGATATTAGCTGCTTTGCATACAGCAGTTATCATTTGGCAAGTTAAACGTAGAGATTTAGAACTAGTATACAGTGGCAGGCAAATTCATATGTCCATTTTTCACTGAATCATTTTCATTTTTAGACCTTTTCTACGTTTGCTGTCCTCACTCATCTTTGTAAAGCAGCTAGTCCAGCTGCGGCAGCCCCAACCGGGTCAAGCTGTACGCAGAAATCAGGTGTCACGATAGGCGGAAGTTACAGGGGAACCCTAACTCCGATCCTGGGAAAAACAGTGTGAATCAGTGTATTTTTATTGTATCAGAGGCCAGTTGAGTATCCCTGGCATAAGCTGCGTGTCTCCTGTAAAAGAGGCGGCTAGGAAGGGACTTGTAGTAGACGTTGATAGGCGTTCACAGTAGCTAACAGCGGTAAATGTGCTTTACGCCCCTCCCTCCATGCAGCTAAAGCAGTCAATGGATGTAATGCTAGGAGCAAAATTGGTTCCATTAGCTGACTCTTCCTGGGCTTGGAATTCCCCAAAACAGCCTCGGAGACCAACGGAGGCCAGTTTGACAACGGGCAATAGGCTACAGTACCTTTGGCTCCCAGTAACTCAGTACGTACTGAGCTAAATTAAGTTAGCTAACCGCTAACTGCCATTAGCTCACTTCACGGCAGGTGCTGGGAGCCAAACCCAGCAAGAACACCACCTCGGCACGACTGTATTGCTGTATTCCCTGCAGGTACCGGAGGACATGTTCGTCCCGGTGACTGGTCATGTTCACTGGGAGGTTGCTGAGCCCAGTTCTGTTGCAAGTAACCTGCTAAAGCTAGTGTTATCTGTCCATCAAGAAACTCTTTATTAATTTAAATTACTTAATTAAAAACCCAGAGTTGAGCCTGAGGACATAAGCGGGGATCCCAAAGACTATTTCCTCCATAAAGTGTTATCTAGTCTGGCCCAAATCAGTGAGTCAGTTTCAAAACTTCAGTGTTGCATTTCAGATGTGCAGAAACAAAGACGTCTGGAAATGATGATGCAGACATCCACATGTGCCTCATGATTGGATCTTATCAGTCACAATTTGTCATCTGGATTCGTCACACCGCAGCCTTTACAGATGCTTCGAGGCTGGTTGCTTGGGCGCTTCAGTCGAGATGCTCTCTCAGTTTTAATATTTGTTTGTTGGTTTGTTGGTCAATGTGTCTTGACATTATCTCGCTAAAATAAGCAGGGACGTCTCTGAAAAAGACGTCGTCTGGATGGCAGCATATGTTGCTCCAAAACCTGTATGTACCTTTCAGCATTAATGGTGACAGATGTGACAGTTACCCATGACGCCATGGTCACTAACACACCCCCCATACCATCATAGATGCTGTCTTTTGAAGTAACTGCAACAATCTGGATGGTCCTTTTCCTCTTTAGGCTGGAGGTCGCAATGTCTATGTCTATGAAAACAAACAGAAAAGTGGACATGCCAGGCCGAAACACACTTTTCCACTTTACGTCAGTCCATCTCAGATGAGCTTGGACCCAGAGTAGTCTGCAGTGTTTGTGGATCTTGTTGATGTATGTCTTTCACTTTGAACCCATGTAGTATCCTTTATACAGTTATTTGGGTTTTTAATGCAGTTTTTAAAGAAGCGCCATCAGAGGGTTCAGTGGTCACAGGCATTCACTGCTGGTTTTCAGTCATGCTCCGTACATGCAGTGATTTCTCTGAATCCTTTAATGGATTGTAGATGGTGAGATCCCCTAATTCCTTGCAATTTGTTGTTCTCAAACTGTTGGACTATTTTCCCCATGCAGTTTTTACAAAGTAGTGGACCTGACACCTTCCATGCTTGTCAACGACTGAGCCTTTCAAGGATGCCCCCTGTCAAATAGTTTGTCTTTGTATAAGTAGAAAAGTTTTTGTGAATCGTTGCGTTCTGTTTTAATTTACATTTTACACAATGTCCCAACTTTTTTTGGAATTGGGGTTTTTACAGAAAAATGACCAGTGGTTGCTTTTCCTCGTTGGACTTTGAGTGTATACATTTTTAACACAAGAATAAAACCCCAAACTCTTCCTGTACCCATTTCACATAGACTTCAACCCTCACCCCAGTAGGCTCCTTACAGATTAAGTGTCGCATTAAAAAGCCACAGCTGATATTTGGGACAGTTGAGACCAAAAATCCATTATTTTTCCTGCAGTGTCTTTGTGGTTTTTGAGTTTATCTTGACCTTGTCGTACTTGATGGTATGTTTATGTATAAACTGACACTATGAACATGCTAGACCTACACCAGTCTTATGCTATACATTCTCTTGCATAGCAGACCCTCAGTATACGTCATAACTTTCATTTTCCCATTGGGACTTGTAGGATTCTTATTTAATTCGTATTTATGTCCATATAAGGTGTAACCTTAGGTGCGTTTAAGAGGAAGGGAAACTAAAAAGCAGAAATGAATGCGTTGTTGTGTTAATTTATACTTAATTTGATCCGAGATGGTGTTTTACAACTCATCCCTCCCCCTCATCCCTTCATCGTGTAGTAAATGCCTTTTCATGAATCACACAGGACAGCTTTAGGTGCCGGTGTTGCACAGGAACGTGCTTTTGAAATCAGAAATAAAGGTGGAAGGATGTGTCAGACATGTCAGTTTTTGAAAGTACGGCTCTTTGCATTACTTCTCTGTTTTCTGTTTGGTGTGTCTGAACATGTGGAGCTGCTGGCTATCAAATGTCAACACCCAGCTCCTTTTATCCCCGTAAATCCTCGTGTTTTGGGGTCCTTTCCTGTAGCCGGTTCGAGTTACACACTCTTTTCTGGGGGGACAAAAAAAAAATCCTTGAAAGAGAAGTGAGATTTGTTTGTAGGTGTCTTGGTGAGGTTCTTTGGTGTAAAAAAAAAAAAACTTTCTCACGTGACCTGATAAACCAAACTAAAGGAGGAAAAGTTTGGTTAAACGGCTTCAAACACATTTTGTGTGAAAGCCTCCTCGGATATCACAGGCGTCTACATTCCTCCTCTATATGATCTGACATTTATTTGGCAATTTTTTACCCAAAGCAGCAGTTGTATACGCATCACCATGGAAACCAGTATCAACAGTGTCAACTTTCAGAAAAAGAATCATGCGGCTAATTTTGGGGTCCCAACCTCAGAGATGTAGAAACATACCACCTCTGAGTTACTGACTTCGACCTGATCAGGAGTCTAGGTTTTTTTTTTTCTTACCTACTTCTTGTTGCCAGTTGGTACACACTTCCTCTTCCTGTGTCTTTCTTCATTGTGTCTGTTGCTTGCTTCCTCTTTTTTTTTTAAGTCAGTCATCGTCTTCCCTTCCTGTGTCTCTCTCTCGCTATTTCAGTTTCCCCCATTTTTTTTCCTTTTAGTCTCTTATTGTCCGTTTCTGTCCTTCTGTCCACCATTACTGTAGTGATGCGTGTGTTATCAAGGTTTTCCCCTGGGTTTTTTTTTTTTTTTTTTTTTGTGAGACAAACGTGGCAGAGGCTGACAGACGCGGTAGTGAGTTTGGGTTCGTCTCTTTACAGTAATCATGAAAATCACAATTTCACTGTTTGCTCTGCAACTTGAGGGCAAAGACAGAAAAACTGGACAGAAAAAGGACAAAATGTTAGCGAACCTGAAATAAAATAGTGGATTTGCCATAAATGTATTAATATATTTTATATATTATATAAAAGCCAGTGTCTATCCAGTAAAATGAGGTGTGTCCTACAGGATTTGTTCAGTGCTGTAATACAATTCAATACTGATTTGGAGTCACGACATTGAAGCTATTGAAAAAAGTTTCCAAATTTTCACTGCACATCAGGTACGGAAAACATCATTAGTTTTGCGTCTTACAAACTGTAATTCATTGATAGTGAAATGAACTGACAGAAGTTTATGCAGCACTGTTATATCTGATCGGGTAGAGACTGGACGAAAAGGAGGCGTCTTGTACAGTATTGATTAAGGGCTTATACTGTGGGATCACTGTCACATACTTTTTTGTGGACTTAATGAACGGACAAAGTACACGGAGATGGCTGCAAGAACAGCCGTATTAACAGCAGTAGATCCGTTAATCAAGGGAAATATCCATGTTGACATGCATATGTGTTTTCTAAATGACCTGTCAAGTACAAGCGTTCAAAAAGTGGTTACTGTGGTTTGATATTAAGCCGTATTTACTTCTATAATGTATTTACTTCGATAACCTATCTTAGCTTTTGTTGTTTGCCTCATAATTGCTGTGATCTTGCAGAAATTGTGAATGCATCGTTTCCCCCTCGTCTCCACACTTGAGTGCTGAACCAAAGCGTACCAAAGCAGCTGCTGATGAAAAAACATGATAGTTTTGACGCACTGTAAAAAAATGTTTTTTGTCAGAATTTTTTTTTTTACAAAGGCAGCAGCCAGATATATGAAAGTGGCCCAAGTGTGTGTCTTCAGTATCATCTTGTGCTTTGAGTGTCTGGTGGTTTTACTGGTCACTCTTTGATGCTGGTTTGATGCTTTAAGCCCATAAAAATTCATGCAAAACCAACATTCCCATCATTGATATCAGATGAAAACCTTGTATCTCAAATGTTTGTCTAGGAACTTAAAAAAAAAACTGCCGTATTTTTAGTTTGACCATCACACATTTTTGAGGTTCCAGTGGGATTTTGAACGGATCGCATCAAGAGGTCAGACAGTTTTCCCAGCCTCATAGAGGACTGTGTCATTCCTGGAATAATTTGAACAAAAAGCTAGCCAAATTGGAGTTACAAGTGATGTGCTCTTCCTGAGACTGCTGAGAAATTAAAGCTAAGCATTTTCTAACTAAGAATTAATTTAATTATTTAGTTATCTGCTAATTATTTACTCCATTATTCATTTGGCCTATAAAATGTCAGAAAATGAAAAGAAAAAGCCCAGTGATTTGCCACTGATGCTTGAAATATGACCTAAATGATGTAAATTGATCTTTAGTTGGTAGTAATGAATGTAGATTATTTTTCTCCTGATCAATTAATTAAGAAATCAATTTATTTTATCAACTTTAGTTGAATAAAATCAAGACTTTTCTTTCTCCACTAAATTAAAATCTAAAGATTCACCTTATTTGCCCAGTTGTTTTGTATGTCGGGTGTGGTCACTAGTTGAAAACCTTGACAGGCCGATAAACAATCCGTGCATTTGGAAGATATCAGATTAATTTATCAATAACCAATCGATTTTCTTTGTGGACCATATTTCTATGTGAAATAATCCAACCAATATGTTGATGTTAGCCAGATATGTCAGCCGAAAGGTAACAGAAATCTCAGAAGTCTCACAAGCAGTCCTTCTGTGTGCATATTTTTGACAATGAATCTGATCTGTGTCAAATTTAAAAACACAAGAAATGCAGTACCATGGAGCATTCTGGTATGCTTCCCGGTTCGATTCCAGACAAGGACTTGTTGTATGTTACATCACTCTATCCCCTTGTTTCCTGTCTGTCTCTTTACTATCAACTTTGAGTGTAGTGTCGCCTGTACTAAGCAGTGTAACCAATTTGTCATCCCTTCACAAGATGGGTAATGAAATCTTCAGAATCCTTCACGACCAAATCAGAAGAGTAAAGGGAACATACGAGGCCCGTCAGAGTTATGCAAGTGTCTTCAAGTTAAAATATATAGAGTCTTTGAGTGAGCCCGGTCACACTTTGCTTATGGGGATATGAACGAAAACAGCACATCTCTGCTTTTGAAGTCTTGTTTGACTGCCGCACTTGTCAGGTTGGAGGCCAAAGTCCTGAAATTGGTCCTTTCTATTTCTCTAAAATGACTTCTTTGCATCATTAGCTTTCCTTATTGAAACAAATTGGCATGATGAGCAACAACCTTGCCTCTAATCTCTGTCTCATGGTTTCAATTTGGAATTCAAGTTACTCACTTGAGAGAGATTTCAAAAGAAAATGAACCCTAGAGGTAAATTTCCAAAGGGCAGCTCTAAGCCCCCTTTTTTTTTTGTAAAGCCATTGCTTTAAACTGTTGTCACCATATTGAAATTCTTCAACAGTGTCGATAGGTTTGATCCAGCAATTCATGCACATTTTAAATTTCATGTGAAGTAATTTTCTGTAGTGTTTTAGCTCTTTTCTTGTATTTACTGGTATTTCAGCACTGGTACGATCCAAAAGGAACTGGTGTTAAAGCCCTGACTTGGCCCACTATTGACTGGAGTTTTAGCCCTGATTTGATCCAATATGAACCGATGTTTTACCTCTAAATGCGTCCAATTTTCTATCATTTTTAGCCCTGGTTTGGTCCAGAATTCACAGCTTTAGTCCTGGTTTTATCTAGTGTGCACTGGTGTTTTAGCCTGCTGTGTGTGTGGTCCAGTAATTCATACACATCTTAAATTCAATTTGAAGTAATTTTCTGCAGTGTTTTAGCCCTTGTTTAGTATTCACTGGTGTTTCAGCTCTGGTAAATGGTCCAGTATTCACTGATTATTTGACCCTGGATTTGTCCAAAATTTACTGGTCCGGCCCCATATGAACTGGTGTTAAATCCCCGTATTGGTCCAATTTTATATCGTGTGTATCCCTGGTTTGGGCTAATATTTGGTGGTGTTTAAACCCTGGTTTGGTCTTGGTTTGATCCAATATAAACTGGAATTTAAGCTCCGAATTGGTCCAGTATTATATCATGTTGAGCCCTGGTGTGGTCCAGTGTGAACTGGTATTAAAGCTCTGAGTTAAACCAGTATTCACTGGGGTTAAAGCCCTGGTCCCGTCCACTATGAACTGGTGTTAAAGCCCTGCTTTGTTCCAATATAGTATCATGTTTAGTCCTTGTTTGGTCAGGTGTTCACTTATGATTTAATCCTGGTTTTATCCGGTATTAGCTGGTGTTTTGGCTCAGGATGCGCAGATCCAACATTTTCTCTCTTTATACTGATACCTCAGCTCAGTTTTTCTGCCACTACAGAGAACTGATCCCGTCATTCCAATCCATCAGTTTTGTACAATGTAGATTAAGACCTGCTTTATTTGAAAAGTGCCCCTGAGACAAATTGCTGTGGCACTAGAATCTGAGTCAGCAGCCAACATGAATTTAATTAATGAATTTGAAACTAAGAATTTCATAATGACATTGATGAAGAGCCTGTATTTAATGTGGATCAGCCACGTCACGGATGAAACGCGATCCACTTAATGAAGTCAGCATCAGCTCTGATCCAGTGGATTTTCACATAACGGAGGCACATCATTAAGTGTTAATATTATTCATTTGCTTAATGGAGTTTTGATGTGTTACACAAGTTACACATGTCATCTTGAAGACTTTCTGTAACTCTTAATTAAAGAGGCCAATCTTGTTCGGGCATCCTCAGAATTTTTGCATAACAGAAGTTCATGGAAACACAAACTGATTAAAGTTTTCCTTCACAGGGTTTTTTTGGAAATGTGCTTAAATCCAAGCGTAATTTCAATTATATTGTTATGAAATATGATTTGAACTTCATGACTAGGTTAAAAGATTTTTTTGAAAATGTATGCCTTTCTCAGAATATCATGTCAGAGATGGAGGATCCACCATTGATGGAAGATCCTTAAGGTGGCGGGTGGATGATTCATTATTGGCACACACACTCACTATGGCCTTTTTTCTCTCCTCGTGTGTCTGTGTTTGTGTGTGTGTGTGTGTGTGTGTGCTGTTGCCTGTGCACACCTATGTTTTTTTTGTGGATAAATGTACATTCCTCTGGGAATTTTTGGTTCATTATGTGGGTGTTACATGCTGTGTTTTCTGTGCGCTTTTACATGTGTGTAAATCGTTGTTTTTGGTCCATGGCTGCGTGTCGTTGTGGGATTTCACACACATTCATGTGCGATTGTGAATGTTTTTGTGGTGCATTTGTGTTGTGCTTCTGCGTGACATATTTGCGGGGATGGATGTTTGCACGTACATTTGTGCATTCCTGTGTGTGTATGCGTATATGTGTGCGTGTATGTGTGTGTATTTATAAAGGAGAGGTCCGAGGCAGAAGGGGGGATGACATGCATGTGTCCGGCCTGCTAACATCGCTGACGACTCGCACACTAACCGACTGCCCGCCCTCACAACATGACGGACGTCCTGGTAAACCAACTGCAACTCTTCCTCTCTCTGTCCTCCAAATTCCTTTTCTTGTTTTTCCTCTCTGTGTTTATCTCTTTATCTCTTTCTGAAGAATGTTTTACTGTCTGGGAAATGTTTTTTTTTTATCACAAAAAACACTTATCTGCTGGCAAAAGAACAGGCTAATGGAAATATCAGAAATAATAGGCTGTTCTCAGTACAGGATACAGCAACAAAATTGCTTAGTTGCAGCTGTCTAGCTGGCAGGGATGCCCCAGTTAAGTTTTGTTTGATCCCGATCAAAGTCCTTTAATATTGGGTATCTGCTGACATAAAATCCAATCCAATACTTACGCTTTAATATTGGATATGTATCTGACACACTCCAATAACAGCTGGGTGTACTCAAGGTCAGTCCACTTTAAGAAAGCCTGGGCGAATGTTGTCGCTAACTTTGGAACTATTGCCCTTCATCAGCAAACAAAGCACAGGAATTTGGTTGTGTCATGAGGAGCATTTATTCACAGACAAATGTGGATGGGTATCGTTAGGATTTGATAAATATTGATACTGCTTATCGATACAGATACTATCTATACTACTTTTCATAATTTGATGCTAAAAATAAATACAAAACACGCAAAGATCTGAAATGAATATATCTGGCCTTATTATTGCCACTTTACAGCTGAGCCACTAAAGCAGTCTTCAAAATACAGGAACTCGCCTTGAATCTGAGCTGAGCTGAAGCATTTAGTCAAAGACAAATAGCCTAAACTGTAGACACACACACGGCATGGATAAAGTCACAGCTGAGCAAAACTCTGAGGAGTGGCTTACCACTCTCACCTCAAAGGTTGTTGAGGAGTTGTCACTTACCACTCTCACCTCAAAGGTTGTTGAGGAGTTGTCACTAAAGTGTGGCTAGTTTCAGACCATGTAACCACTCTTCCTATGGTGACGAGTTTGTATTTATTAGTCAACCATCAGTCCACAAAAACACCCCACCTTGTTTGTATTTCTTTAAATTAGTCACAAACATCTTGGGCGGCACTAAGCCCAGAATGCAGCGATGGTGCTGCTGCAAAATAGCATCGAGAGAGTGGTGGAAGATTTGCATGTCGGGAGGTGAGCTCTGGCATTACAGCGACTACATCACTGGTAACAGCAGGTAGCTTATTTATGTTGTTCCATTAGCATCACACTAATCTGCCGTTTTCAGCCTATATGCTGCAGCTTGGAGGTTTTTTGTTGTTTGCCAGCGACTTTGAAAATGGCGACACAGATGTTGCAATGCCGCTTGTAGCAAGCAACCAGTGGTAGTTGCACTAGCAGTGTGTATCCAGTGATTCCGACTACTCGCACTGCTTATAAAGGAGCAGCACGCTGCCACAATAGCAGGCTGAGGTGGACAAAACATGGCAGAGTTCAGTAAAGAAAGGACCAGGTTTTGGTCGGTTTTATTTTACCTGATACAGTCCAGGTCTCTCACCAGCCCAACACTGATCCTTGATATAGTTAGACCTCTTGTTTTAGCGAGAAACACTGAGAAAAAACATAACTTTGGTCTGTTTACAAGAAAACTCCACAGGGCACCTTAAACCTGCCTTCAGACAAACCAATTTGATCAGCAACAACATCCAAAAAGAATATCTTGTATTAAACCACTACAGAAGCCAGCCTACTGGCTCCCAAGATGACCAGCCATTCACATTTGGCGAGTAGGTCAACACATATCAATAAAAGTTGCATAAATGGACCAGTTACCTAAATGGTAACAGTTGTTGTACACCAGTGGTCCCCAAACTATGGCCCGCGGGCCGGATACGGCCCGCCTCCACATTTGGCCCGGCCCCCTGAACAACACCAGAGACGCATTATGATTTTTTTTTCAGTCTGGCCACACGATTGAGACTAATACACGCATAGAACGTGACATTCTATTCCACCCTTCTGCAGTCTGTGCCCCTATCTCGGCATTTTTGCTTTCTGGCACTGTCTGTTTCTTAAACTTTCTTAAATCAACCGCGCCGTTTACATGGTGAGTAAATGAAAATAACTCTGTGCTTCTGTACTGACGTTTTTGGCCGCGCGAGTCAAACCGTGTTGCAGCTAAGTTGCATTTTCATGACCGCTGATATCGCGGAGAGCCGCGCCCGACATGAGCCGCGAGCCGACTGCTCTCCAAGCGGGCTGCGGGCTCTCTATGTGGCGCTGACCGCGGCTCTCCTGTCTGTCCCCCTCCAACAAGAGGGTGTTGTGACAGTGAGCTGATGTGTGCAGGAGAGCAGAGAGAAAGACGTTTTTAAAAGTCTCTTTATGTTCAGCTCTCTGTACTTTAATAACTTCGTCATGTGTTTAAACGTAGTTTCTCTCCTCTGTCGGTATCTTTTACTGTCAGGTGTTTGTTTTATTACATACAGCTGATGTCTGTCGGTCTGTGCTCGCGCACGAGCCTGGTTAACGGTTACTTGCGCTCATGAAGCGCGTGCTGCTCATCTAGTGGGAGGAGCTGAGGACACAGAAAACCAAACCTAACTCAGATGAGACTCAAAAATCAACGTTTTCAGGATTTCTACCAACTGCAGCTTTCATAGTGTTATTATTTATTTCCTGACTTTTTTTCTGTGAAGATCCCGGAAAGAGTTATTAATATTTGGTTATGTGTGGCTTTCTGGAAAACAATAAATGTTTACGTTTAGGCACCCCTGCGATCGTCACACTTTTTCTG
>JAJHUR010107669.1:0-14997 GCA_027495735.1 Lutjanus campechanus | reverse complement strand
TAGGTCATTGAATAAAACTGTATCACTCAACCTGGCTCTAATTAGTGATTTCAGCTGGTAACTGAATGTAACATGATGATTATTGCAGAGTGCTATATGTGTACATTTTTACTGATGGAAATATTTATGTATAATATATTATGTTTAAAAAGATGCTCTTGCATGATGTAATTTCATTTAGATTAGGGCTGCAACTAACAATTTTTGTTATCCCTGCGAGGTGTAAGCAGGGAGCCAATCTCGAATACTACTGGTCCGATCTAAGGAATTTTTTTTGAACTTGATACAAACGTCCACTTGGACTCAAGGATGATGAGATTTTGGTGGTCAAAGGTCAATTTTACAATGACTGATGATTTATACGACCATTGACAGCTGACTTAACCGGCCGCTTGGGGCTGCGAGTGATCAACACCTGCTTCGGTTTGACATCTTGTTTCAGGACAACGTATGTGGGGGTCCTGTTAATGTTGGCAGAACTTTACAAATCTCTGCTGGTTGCATCTGGCAGTTGTGGTGGCATTGCAGTAGATGCTTCACCATGTCTTGCATGGTGGGGATCTGCGCTCTACTGAGTGACCTCTTCTAGTTTCTCATTATTGGTTTACTGGTTGATTCTTGAGCCAGTAAATGTTTGACACTTAAGCTTGAAAAATAATGATTGAAACAATCATTTGATTGTCATAATAGTTAGCAATGAATTTGTTTTCGATCAACTAATCAATCAATCCTGATCCTTGCAGGTCTGGTTCAGATTGCAAAGTTTAGTTGCCTAAAAAGTGCTTTGTCATCTGAGCCCCTCTCAGGTCCAAGGTCCCCTCTGCAGCACTTTCCATGAAAAATAGAGAGGCTCCTCCATTCCAAGCATTTAAAGAGGAAATAATGCTGAGTCACTGACACTGCTGTCCTGATCAAGGAGAAATAAAGCATCTAGTGACTTTTTGTCAGGTTTACCTTCATTTAATGTTTTAATAAAGTAAATCATATTTTTATAATACTACATTTGAAAGTAAATGTTTTTTTTTAAATCTCCAATAGTGCTTGAGTGATATTTTGTCAGGCTTTTTATATCTTTCTTCTACATCTTAAGAAAAGTGGGTTGTATCTCTTTCAGCAGTATTTTTTCCTCTCACCTCCTACATCATTCCACACTCTCTGCATCAGCTGCTTCAGGTCAGCTCTACGCACTGTTGTGATGTGCCGACGGCACGTTACTCTTCTTGGTTGAGGCACCTCCCTGAACATAACGAGGATGAGACGGGACAACATCAGGGAGGGGTGAGAGGTGGAGAGGAGGGAGGTGTGCTCCTTTCTTTCACAATTCCTCCGCTGACAGGAATTGTGTGCGAGCGGGCTGGAAAGAGAGAGAGAGAAATAAAGGGAGTGAACAAAAACACTGAGCTGCCAACTCCTGTGGTCGCAGCAGAGCAGAGAGGGAGGGAGAGTGGGGTAGAAACAGCCTGCAGTTAGCAGATCCTCCAGCGTGGTGTTCCTCTCCTGAGCTGACCTTGCAGAGCTCAGACTCGACTGTTGGGAGCCTCCGGCAGTCGCAAGCATGGATCCTGGAAGGTCTATCCAGCATGAGATCAGCTCTCTCAAAGGTACACCTCTTGCCTCTTTAATATTCTGCTTCCTCAGATGATGTTATCCTCACCATCAGATGCTCTCAGGACCGCCTTGTTTTCCCATAATCCCTCTCTAGGGAGGACGTCCTTATCGTATGGATGCAGATGGAAGGAAAAAGTTCAGTTTTGAAGGTTTCAGTGGTGTTGAGTCAAATGGAGGACTTGTAATCCTCTGTTCTCCCGTGCCCTCTGCATATTTTTGTGGATAAAAGGAATGAAAAGCTTTTGTTCCCCTTTATGTCCCAGCGTGACCACAGGGGTTGGACCGGGGGTCAGGGGTAATGATTGTGCTGAAATTGTGTGTTTCACGAGCGTGAGTGTGAGGTGCTGTGGGAGGCTGCTGCTGCTGCTGCATGCGGCACGTTGAATGCGTCTGCGCCGGGAGATGCAGAGCGGACCGGCTGCTGCAGAGTGACTGCTGCTGCATCGCCGCGGTAACAGCAGTCAAATGTTGCCCTGCCCCATAGCCAACAATGGGATTGTTGGTGCAGAAAGCCTGCTGAGGAGGGGATGTCTGTAGCTGTTCGCTGTTCTTGTCTGCTGCTTGTTAGGATTCAGCATGGTCAGATGTTTCCTACAGCTAGTGTTGACATCAGCAAAGTTGCTCCTCCCACCTCGCTCACTTACAGGTGACTCACTACTGAACTGTCACAGAATTAGAAATCCAGTGATACAATATGAATGTCTCCTTTCTTTCTTATTAGTTCTCCATTAGGGATAATTATCAAACCTTAATACGACTGAAATGTATTTGTAGGAAACTCTCAAATATGTGATCAAGTCTGTAATGTTTAACTGATCTTTCATCAGATTAGAGCTGCAATTAATGATTATTTTTATTGTCATTTAGTTTGTCTTTAATTCTCTAGATTAATTGATTAATCCCTACTGATTACTGACCTGGCCGATCATCAGATAGTACAAATTAAAGCCCAGATTTTAGTAGTTTTATCTATTTTAAAACTATTCAACTGTTTTATTTATTTATGTATTTAAATGTTCAGGTAACTTGAAGAAAAGCTGTCAGCAGCTCCCTGCACGTTTTCTTTTGAGTGGAAAAGTTTTGTTTTAATTAAACACATGCTGAAAGGTATTTCAACAATCGTATTGGAGTTTGTGTTACTCTAAATATTGACAAGATTTTATTTTTTACTGCAAGTGTATATTGGATACAAATATTATTTATTGGTTTCCTTAATTAGTAAATATGTATCGGTGTTGGTCAGCCCCTACAATAAAATGTTAAAAATGTGGAAAAATTCCAACATGACATATTCATGTGCTTGGTTTTGTGGGATCAACAGTCCAAAACCCACAGGTATTCAGTTTATTCAGTTCAATTTTTCAGTCCAAATCTTTCAATCGTTGAGATTTTTTCTGATTTAAATCAGCTTTTTCCAGTTTCACACTATTTTGTTTATTTAGAGAGGGAAATGTTTTGTATCTATGCTATTAATATTCTTGAGTTTATACTATGTAAGATTTTGAAAAGGATATTGCTTTTGGTATCAGAACAGAAACTCTCATGTCATAGCTGCACTTTGTACAATAAATATTAGACTAGACTTAATAAAATTTCCCTTACTAATTACTATTAGTCCTTGCAATTAACAGTTTCAAAGAGGCGGTCATTACCTTTAAC
This sequence comes from Lutjanus campechanus, assembly GCA_027495735.1. Lineage (NCBI taxonomy): Eukaryota > Metazoa > Chordata > Actinopteri > Lutjaniformes > Lutjanidae > Lutjanus > Lutjanus campechanus. Next base: position 11,730 of record JAJHUR010107669.1, on the reverse strand, counting down.
CATTCATCAAAGGCAGACTTTGTCTGACTCTTCCAATGGCAAAGAACACTCCTTGAAGCACCAATAAAATCTGACATTGCAAGTCCAAATTTGTTTGGATGTACCTAATATTGTACATTTTCTTTTAATAACCACCCCCCTCTGCATGATGCAAGTCAACTATGATAAAAGTTTGTTCCTGTGACAACACATTAATTGCTTAACTTGTAAAGCAAAAGTTGGTAGTAAAGTACAGTTTTTAGTTGGCATACAGCCAACTGTGTTTTAGCTAGCTATTCTGAGCAATTTGTGTCCCCAAGGGATTTTAATTTATTCAAATGCTACTCCTCTGCTCCCACTTGTCTCTGATACTCTGCAGATACCACTTTCTGTCTGCATGGTTGTTTCCAGACAGAGTTCATCAGGTATTCAGGCTGTGGAGAATGTGCTACTATTGCGCCAATCTTTGAAATCAATGTTCTCCATCTATGTCTCAGCGAGAGACAGATTAACAGCAGACTGACATTTATAGTGACAGAAAGCCTCCAATTTAAGGAGACACAACCCAACCAGACTGGCGAAACTGGCTCAGCCCAAAGGAGAGCCGTTTTAAAAGCTCCTCTGTGTGGAGTTGAGGTTTGTCTGGAGTAGTCTGGCCTGGCGAAATGTGGTAACAGTTTGGAACAGCTTTCCGGGCGGTGGAGGCATTTAAATGATCCTGGAGAGGGATCTGAAGAAGTCCTACCCACCCGGACAGGCTGAGAATGTTTTCCCCAGGGCTCCGGAGACAAAAGCTCCTTCGCTTCACTGAGCGCTCCCAATGGAGTTACTTAATATGTTGGGCACTGCTGCTTACTCAGTGCAGCTCAGTTCATTTGTAAGCATGTCGTCACCTCAACACTATTGCTCCCATTGTCATTCTTGTCAGCTATTTTCAGGCACTTGGTACAGAATCAGCTCTTTAACACAAGAGCTTGTTGATGATCTCCTGTATGTGTTCAGACAAGCAAGGCCACAATTCTTACGTGGCCTTGGTGACTGACCACTGACAGCAGAATTCACCCATTCAAGCAGCATGACATTCCTCTCTCTTTTACCTCTTTCTACCAACCAGCTCTGGGTCCTGACCCACATATTTTCAGCTCATTTCAGGCTTATGCAGATCTCTGAACAGGGATTGAGGAAAATCTAAGGAGCAGAATTTAGCTACATTTGCTGAATGATTCAGTCATGTTGAAACCATTCTTTCTTCTTTACTCTCTTTCTTTAAGTTTCAAACTTAAATCGGCTAAGTGTTAGTTTTATAATCTTTTTTATTTAAACCAAGTTTTTATTGTATGAACCTTTTCCACTAGGGGGATCTTTTTACAAATAGCAGGTCAACATTATATTCCACATGCAAGTGGTATATACATCGCCTGAAAGCTGGGAACATTGTTTATTCTTTAGGTGCTTGGTCAAATTTTGAAAGTTTACAGTGTATAAGGCTTAGAGCATTCTGATTGAATTATATGATGGCCATTCTCACCCTCGATCATGTATCATAAGTTGTTACAGCAGTTTTTTGATTGGCACCATTTATTACACAGATTTGGTGCAAAACGTAAAAATATTAACCACCCGAGAATTGCTAAAAACTTCCAAAAATCCTTCCTAAATACCACATCAAAACACCAAGACCTTGATGAACAGAAAAAGTCATGCTGTGAATTGGTATCAAAAACATTTGCAGAAGGATGGATGTAGGGAAGCCATCCATCCTCTGAATGTGCCAGGTCTCTAGTTTTCTGATTGTGGCACTAACATCATGACACGGAAGTGTAGTTGGGCTCATTGAATTCACAAGAGTCTCAGCTTTTCAGTGATACCCAATTTATTATACTCCAATACAATTTAATGAGTGAATTTCAGAGAAATATTCAAATGTGAAATACATTTATACTGGATGTAAAAAACTGTGATTGGCCTGTAAAAAGGAGACCTTGGGTACTCGTAGAACCCAGTTCTACTCAGGTATCTTGAGACATGGCTTCAGAGTTGAAGAGGTTCAATCAAAAAACAATGTGAACACAAGACCTTCTGCTCTTTAAATACAAGCTTATCTACCAGCCTGTTGGTGCCTTTAACCTTTGGCCTTAGTGCAGCTCCACCATCAGTTTTATCTGCAGCTCTGTGTGCCTCAACACTCTCTCTACTCCAGGGTTTCTGTCTCGCCCTTATCACCGTGTTTTCACAAACAGTGCACTGTTGTGAATGATGCTTTCTGAAGGTTATGTGCTGGTGAAAGGCAGATGTGGGGCCTTTTAAGCAGGGCAGGTTCAAACCAGGGATATCCAGTTAAAAAGGAGTTCAGAGCAGGGGTCAGTGCACCTGACCTCTGAGCAGTTTAGTGTTTCAGATGTACGTGGCAAAGAGGCAAAGTAGGTTCCTGACACTTGACAGGTTCACACTTAAATGCACTTCCAAATTACCCACAGGTTTAATAGAATAATTGTAACATTATTTCATTGCATGCATCTATTTGTATTAAAGACAAGGCATGTTCCTGGTGACTAATTTCCCTGTCGATTAAACACAAATTTTAATTTAAACTAGTCTAACAGTACGTCTAAATCTCAGAAAGCAGTTAAAATTTAGCACAATTTTTGTTTTGGTCTGAGTTTCCAAGTTTTGGAAATATCAGCCATAGAAATGTGTGTGTACAAGAAAAAGTGCCAAAAATACATTTGAAAAACACAGCAGCAATGATTCTTTCCAGAAATTACTCAAAGTAATCTACAGACCTGGCTGTGAACACTTTCATTATGGAGCTACTTTCTTCCTACAAAACAACACCTGTCAACCATTCACTGTGCAGGAGGACGTGTGCATCTACTCATGGATGAGAAGTTTGTGCTTGTGACATGTAAACATCAATGGTGTCTTCCTTGGTTGAGCTGTAACATCTTGTCCATGAGAAGATACACGCTTCCTTCTGCACAGAGATTCAGTCAGCGGGTGTAATTCACCTTGCAAATACAAAAACTATATTATCCACAATTTTGAAATTTTTCATATGTTTCACCATAAAACATGTCATAAAAATACAATACAAGGGCAGGATGAGACAAGGTGTTTGCAATATGTAAGCTCACAGTTAGATGCCACTTTTTCAAATCACATACATTTTGTTTGTGTGTTTAATGATGGCACCAGTCTTTCCTGGACTTTCAGTGCATCGCCTTTTTCACAAAAACAGTTACTGCTGCACTGCCACTGTTTTTACTGTATAAGGAGCTATGTACTGTACACACAGAGTGCTGAACAGGCAGCAGCTGACAGCCTGTCAATACACCCTGCAGATGATCCAGGGTCATCAGCTGTCTTTTCCACGCTCGCAGCCCTGAGGGCAGACCATTGTGTCTAACAAGAGCAGAGGCAGACAGGAAGTGCTTTGTAATGATGGTAATACACAGCACTGTTTACAAAGCTGTTAGAAAGTAATTTATTTATGGTGATGTTTTATATTGTTATATTGTCAACTTGTTTTTTTTAGGAGATTCTCTGCTATAAAACCTAGTACTGATCATGATGTGAAACTCCCTCTACTTATGATTCACAGGACTGATTGCAGCATCCAGTTGGACAGATAAACAGTATGTGGGCTCTCTTTAATCAAATTTGCAGTAAAAATAACAACATGGTTAACATCATGACAGGGTCGTTATGTGGTTCCCTGATGACCTCTAAGTACATGGTTTACACTGTAATCTATAATCTGGGGATGAATGATTCGCTTCGTTATTTCCCCCACAATATCCTGTACATGTACGTATCTGGGCAGTCATGCTCTGTTTGATATCTGCACAGATAACAGTCCAGTCCAGCATCACATCAGCGTTTTCTCTTTCCTCCACTGCTGCACTTTCTGCTTGCCAAGAATTTCCCAGCATAAAAAGATCCATGAGGACAATGCAGGGGATGAATAAGCAGCTGCTGCAGCAGTTGGGACAGAGCAGAGGTGGTCAGAGTTTAAGATATTTGATACACATGAAGAAATAAATATGTTTGTGAAATCTAGATGTTTATCGTCGCAAATCTGTACAGTTGTAGTTCTTGAACGTATAGTGTGTCGAGTGGCTTCATTCATTCAGCGTGTCTGTTGGATGTTGCTGATGCATACATCCTGTCTGTATTTCATGCTCTGAGATCAAGGGCTCGTATGTCACTTTCTCAGTCTTGGTAGCAGCAGTATTCAGCAGCTCTCAGATGCTTCAGCCGCTATTTAAGCTGCAGGAATTGGTGGACGCCCGCGTTTCAGATTCCTCACCTGTTTCTGTCCAGCCATGGATATAATTCACCCCAGATGGGATAACTCAGGAGTCAAGTTGTGCAGAGATGTGTACTGCATGCAGAGACATAAAAAGGCAGCAGAGTGTTCATTTCACCCTGCCTCAACTGGTTTTAATCAATATTTTTATATTAAAAATAGATCACAAAAGCACATGAAAAACAAAAGCAGTTCCTCTTCGCTCTAGAGAATGTTTTAGTGTCTTTCAGCGTGTGTTGGTTTTACAGATGCATCTTTATTGTTTTGGTTCTGTCCCATTGTGCTCATTAGTGTTGTTTTTGGCCATAGCAGGCAGGTGTTCACAACAACAAAAGCTCTGATGAAACCACTGTACACTATCTCCTCAGCTCCAAATAACAGAAAACATTAGAATAATTACGCAGCTAAAGAGCCTGGTATTTCTCCCTGAGGGGTGTAGTATGAAGCAGGTTTGACATAGTCGGGCTTTCTTTACATTAGCTGGCTCGACAAAACCTAAGATCCCAGTCAGAGGTAACAAATATCACAACGGTGCTTATCAGCTTTCTTTGTTAACCCAATACCAGCAGTGTAAAACACACTTGACATGAAATCAGGATCAAGCTTAAAAGTATTTTTCAAAGTGGTCCATAGTTGCGCTGTATTTTCTGCATGACTAACTGAAAGCACACAGGTTCCTGTGCCAACATGACACATACTGTAACTGCACAGCTTTGTTCAGTTGCATTACTAATGTAGGGCTCAGCAGGTTTGCATATATAATGTTTACCTGGACCTTGTTTATTTTGTTCACCTGTGACTGGCTACTGACTCATAAACAACTTGTTTGGTCCCTGTATCAATATAGTTTAGACTACAGATCCAAGATGAAATAGAGAGAAGGGCTGGACTCAGAAAAAAATCACAATTACAAAGACATCTGCTACTTCAGCACCACGGACAGCACCATGGATTTATCAATATACAGCACAGTTAGTCAGGCCTCTGATATTTCAGAGCCATGGTCGGGGCCATAGATTCTAACTTGTACAAACTTCGTAAAGGATCAATGAGTTGTTGATGATCAGTGTTTTAGACGCATGTATCTCCTGGATGTGTAAAAGGGGAACGGTTTCTTAACGAGATTGCTATATCAACTTATCAGGTGGTAATATGTTGGTATGCTGTCCTCAAGTGGCCAAATGGGTATTACAAGTAGAAAAATATTAGAAGTGACCCAGAGGGCCAATTATCCCCTAAAGTCATTGTGCCAGAAACTCAGATTTTGTGTTAATCCTGGCAATCATCAGCATTGGCCGGTCATGGAAGCATGATGTATTCACATACTCTTTAGAAATGCACATTTTTACATACAACATAGAAATGTCAAACCAAGACTGAGATCTTGAAAGGAAACTGAATGATGCAGTAAAGTATTACATAACAAACACCACAGTTACTGTCATTTACAGTATGCAGTGCATTACAATACAAGGTTAGCTGTAAACATGGACCAAGTCCAATAAAATTAAGGGCAATCCATTGTCATAATTGTGTTCCTTCTGTAATGAAGAGTTCGTATTTTAGGTGGATAATTCAGTCTGTGAGCACTAAATGTGTGGTGGGCTTTGGGTGTGTTTTCCTCAGTAATAGTCAGTGTAATCCTGTTAGAGCTGTCAGTGAGCCTGTCAGTCATGCTGGTTGATAAGTCTGGCCACGGTCCCTGCTGAGTGGCCTCCTAACTTAGCTGATGTGATTACATAATCTCATTAACCTCAGGTTTCCTGTAATTCAGAAGGGCAACTGGCCCCGTAATTTGACACATCCTCTCTAATCATCCACTCCTTCCTCTAATCCACCCCTCGGTGGGACATAATTACACTTTTTATGCTTTGTTTTGTCAGTGAAAGGGGGATCAGCTGGGGGATTGAAACCAGGTGACTCTTAAACCACTTGTTAAGACAAGTCTGAAAACATCTGAGTTTTTCTCTGAAGTGTCCAGGAGGTGGCACTGTTACTGAAGCTACTGCAGGCTGATAAAAATTGCCAGAATTGGTGGAGGATTTAATGAGAATGCATTCACAGAGTTAAAGTGCTATAAAGACAGCTGCTATTTCCACAGCCATTACAGTGATATCAGGCTTTTTTTCTTTTTTTCTTTTTTTTAAGTCCTGCGGTCTTCACATTAATCTGTATTGTCTGCCATTAAAACCATTTTCTCCAATAGGCCTGGGACTGTTCAATCCATTAACAACTGTAGGAGCACTTGGTGTTTGTGTGTCAACACCACTCCAGTTTCAAAAATGCTTTCTTTCCTTTTTTTATAGGTTCTTAAATTTTAAAGAGTGTGTTTTTGGAATAGTGGATATTTCACTTTGGCACAAACTGCATTTTTTGCTTAACTTTTTGCCTTTTCTCTTGTGTTTTTTCTTCTTCTAGGTAAGTGGCTGTTCCTGCCTTTAAAACTGTTTGTGGGTTTGATTTGTGGCTCCCAGGTGACACTGGAGGCCAGTGGAGGCTGTCAGGTGGCACAGAAAGGGTGAGCTCCTCTTGTATGTGCAGCATATCAAATGTGTCTTGTGGTGATTTCTGTTAAAGGGATAATTCTGATTTTTTGAAGTGGGTTTATATGAGGTTCTTGTCCGTAGTCAGTGTATGTATATGTATTTGACACACCCCAAGTTTGGAGAAGCACCAGGAGTACCAGTGTAGGAAGCTAAGTAGGGTCTGCAGCAAAACATATTTTATCCACCTAATATATCAACATCATTTTAAGTGTACATCATATTAGAATATTTTCACTGCTTTACCTTGCTGTCAGCCAGCCTTTGCTGGGAGATGGGAGATGGGTCACCTCTGTTATAGGAGCCAAACATCATTCTCTCCCAAACAACCAGACTCCTTTGCCAACAACAATGATTTAACCTTGGTGAACACAAGAGTTTTTATTCTACTGCTGCTTCAATTGGTTAGTTAGTTTGTGTTATGTGACTTGAAGGTTTAAAAGGGTTGATTCACCACAGTCACACAATAACACAAACAAATTAACCAATGGAGGGAACTACATACCAGCAACTCCCATATGTGGTAAAATTACTGTTTTTCCTGAAGGAGTCTGGCTGCTTTGGAGAGAGTGATATTTGGCTCATGTAACAATGGTTCGGCAAGGTAACGTGGTGAAGATATTCTACATATAGTGACACTTAACTGACATTGATTTTTTAAGTGGATAAAATACATTTTGCTGCTGACCTTGTCTGCAGCAGCACATAGCTCAGCTTCCTACCCTGGTGCTTCTGCTGCTTCTCCAAACCAGGGGGGCGCCATCAACTGTGGGTGAAACACTGGCTATAAATAAGTACCTCGTACAACCCCAATAAAAAAAACCTAAATCAACTGTGTAATACAACAGTACTCTCAGAAAAGAATGTTTTATAAAATTATGTTTTTGTCACACTGTCCTCATACTGTTGATCATCCACATTCATTTTCCACTTGTCACACACCAGCTTTGTTTACGGCTTGACTTTCAAATGAATGCAGCTTTTTATTTGATAATAATGAAAATGGCCGAGAGACTGTGCCGTTGTTGTTGGTGGCATGAGAGGCCGCAGGATGTTTGTCATTATGTCTGACATGTTCTTTGCTCTGATGCCAGGCCAAATGAATCAACTGCATCTGATCTGCAGCTCAAGGCTATGTTTCTGTCTCTGTCTGTCTTTCTGTACTTTTGTATCTCAAATGAAATCTTTAAACCGTTGATGAGGGCAAGGAATCACAAGCGACTTTGTCAGTCAAATTGGATTTGGCTCTTCAAATTTGACTATTTGATCCTTTTTTATTGTATAGACAATCAAGCAATGCTTTATTGAGCTGCCAGATTTTTTCAACCGGGTTTGACAGGATGTTCATGTTGCCAGCGTGATTCAGGTAATATAGTAAACAAGCAGTGTTAGTCCTCTGAGCTAATTTGTGCTAACTACAATAACGATGATTAGGAAATGCGCAACATAGATACCAGATGAAAGCCAGAGACTGTATCTTATTAAGTTGCTGTGAGCTGCAAATTTGCCACTTCTACCAAACTTACCAAATTAAAAATACCAAAAAAAAAGGGAGTAAATCTCCTGTTTTGAGTGGCAAAATCCCAAGGTGCTGAAACATAGAACTCAAGAGCTGAAACAGAAAACTTAAGTTTAAACACATTGTGGCAAATAGTTTTATGTTTTATTTTATGAAACTGCTTTGAATGTGAAAAAAGAGCTGAAAAATTTAATTAAACTGAAGATTTGTACCGTGTGTAATGTAATTTTCATTTTGTTAAAATGGATTTAAAAATAAAATAGTATTGAAATAAAGTCTTATTCAGGAACCAGTACCAAACTCAAGATATCGGTAAAGGTATCGGAAATTTTTGAAAGATACTCAGCCCTACTTGGAGCGAGACCTCCCCTCCTCCAGGCAGCTGCCTCTGTCTCAGAACTACTGCATGTCCGTGGTATCCTCAGCTGTCCATGTATGTACGCATCTGTTTTGATATAATCGAAGCTTTACCCAGACTCACTCTGTCCCCAGAAGTCGCTGCACACTGTCATTGATTTAAAAAAAGACAGCCTGACTTGAAAAATCTCAGTCGACTGACTGGTGATTTGAATCTTTGGCTTTCAGGGTGCAGCCCTGCTGCTAAGTCAGTCTTCACAGTCTGAGGGTCCACGTTATGTGCAATATAACAGCTGAAACAAATAATTGTTTTCAGTTCATTTATTCTGTTGTTTGTTTTTATATATAATCACTCAGTGTGTGACGTCTTCAGATCAGTTGTTTGTCTGACAAACCCTCCAAAACCTACAGACATTCCATTCACAATAACATAAAAACAGTAATTCATTTCGTTCATCATTCATTCATTCATTCATTCATTCATTTTTTTTACTCAAATTAGTTAAACAAGTAATTGATTTTCAGAGTTTTCAGAGCCTCCATTCTTGTAAATGTAAAGAGAAACGTTTCTGTCTTACAAAGCTTGCCTGAACCTCAAAATACCTCAAGTTTCCTCCACACGCTATACAATCTATATTTTACTTACAGTATGTAACTATCAAGAGATGGTTATATTCAAACGTCGGGCCAAAATCATACTCATGATTTTTTGTATCCCTCCCACTGACATTTAAGTTTGTCAGTAATTGTAAGTTATAAAGCCGTCGTCCTTGTGCCATTTCCAGAACTTGCCTGGCATGAGACGAAGTTATAAAAGCTGCAAGGGCTGTTTGTTTGCCAACCCTCACCGCAGGCAAAACAGCCCACGACAGCCAGCAAGGCGCCCCACTGTATGAAAAAATCTACTCTCTCTTAAGACCTCTTCTTTGCCACTCTGCTCCAGGCAAATTGTTGTTACTATCATGCATTTTTCTCATGGTGGTGCAAAGTCTGGGAGAGATCTTGAAAAGGCCTGAGGACATGGGAGGGTACAGGGGAACGGTCAGGAGCTGGACAGAGGGGAGATGGACTCTGTGAAAGGGTTTGTTTTAAAGTAGCCCCTTTCACACTGTCACGGTTGGGTTTATGAGGAGGGGAGAGCTGATATATAGGAATCCACTAATGGCACCACACACATATCATGCTGACAAAGTGGCCTCAGAGTCTTTCCGGGACCAAAGAGGGTTGGAACTACAGGAGTGTCATCTGGGCCTTTGCCAAAGTGCTTTTAAGTTTTGTTCCTGCTTATCTGGCAGTCAAAAACACCATTGTTGCACCATGGTGGATAAGTTACCCATTACCTTAAATTCCCGCGTGTGATATCCTCAGTGACCGCAGTTGAAGACAAAGTTTCTTTTTTTATTTGGTAGTTAGTTAGCATCAGAGAAGACAGTGGTCAAAGTCTGAGAATTAGGATAATTTAATGAGCTCTAGAGCTGACAGATTGAGGCCTTGAAACCACCATGAAGAAAGAGCTGCTGAGAAGGCTGGAGATCTGCCTGCTTTTTAATCACGCGTTCCCATAGACAACCGGCTGCATTGTGAACGGAATTATTAACATTAGTCCTGGGTGCTAAAACGTAGATGTGATCAATAGCATAAAAAAAGTGGTGTGATAAAATGTTAGATAGTTTCACTTGAATGCGTTAAATAAACCACCATGAAAGCTAAAGATACACTCCCTTCTCAAGCGGCCCCATTTTTGTGCAACGTTTCTGTTCTGTTATCAAATATAAATGATCTCTGTGTATCAGTTTGGTTTGAATCTCCAAACCAAGAGGAGTAAACTCAAAGGAATGCTCCTATCATTTGAGTATCACTCCCTGCAAGTTTCCACCTTACTGCATTGTGGTGAATGGCACAGTAAAGTCTCATGATATGATTAAAAAAATATTTTGCGATTGTTTTGACAGATATTACAATATGACTATTTAAGTCATGATGATGTGACATTTGTTGGGGTCTGTACCAAACAAGACCAAATGTTTTGTAAGACACAAGATCTCTTCAGCACTACAGTACCTCATTTCAGTGCTGTTTTATCACATACTTTTCCTTTATCGATAAATTTTAGATTCTGCAATTTGGCCATTGTACTCGGCCGTATTGTGGTTTCAATAATATTTTGGTGAATTTTGCAGCCCTAATTCACAGCAACAGTAGATTCCAATAGTGAATCTGAGTCACAGCAAAACAGTATGTCAAAGAGTCAAAAATATAAATGCTCATAGGAAATTTTCACACCACTCCTGCAGCATAATTGACTCCACTTCTGTTGAACGCTATGTTCAGAACATCATACTGAACATACCAATCGACCGATCATACCGCAAGTTAATAACTGAAAATGCTGCTTCCAGGAAAGCTTCAACAGCTTCTGAGCACCGAGGATGAAATAGTAGACATGGTTCATGTAGTTATGTTGTGGAGAAACCATGAGTGTGAAACTTACTAAAGAGATGCTCAAAATATAAATTTTTGGTGGACTATTCCTTTAAAACCACAGCTTTGGTGCTCCTTTGGTCAGGTTGGAATTTTGGGTTTAGCTTTTATAGACTGAAGATGAAAGCGTGTGTGCATGGCAACATGAAAAAGCACCAAAATAATGTCAGAAGCGGTCTGCTCTCAGTCTATCCTGTATCGACGTTGCCAGATTGTCCATTTTTTGATGTTTTTATCATCTGAAACTTTTGGACGGTTGGTAACGGTTGTGTGGTGATGAGCCGTGGAGCAACTCTCACTTCCAAGAAGGATCTGTCTGTTTTGAGTGTTGCCAGGAGCGATGCTATCGTTTCTGACCACTGTTCTGGCCTTTCACTGTATTTACTCATATTTCTATGGTGTGTCATGTTTCTATGGTTACAGGCATTCCTGGTTGGCCGCGCCCTATCAGGGCGTTTTTGATGACTCATTGCAGTGGCCAGTGTCTCTCTCTCTCTCTCTCTCTCTCTCTCTCTCTCTCTCTCTCTCTCTCTTCTCTTTGT
>JAJHUR010107668.1:7500-16120 GCA_027495735.1 Lutjanus campechanus | reverse complement strand
AGGAATACATGAAAGTCATGTGAACACAGCTGGAGAACATGAGAACTTTAGCTCTTAGCATAATGAATCCCTTTGGGTGGACCGTTATGCTCCAAAAGGATCATTTAAAACAGCTCGTCCGAGCCAATACATGTTTGCACTGTGATCAAGTGACCCAAGCATGCAAACGTGATTTTACACCGTGGGATTAAAACCCCAGGGTATTGAGCAAACCATGAATGTTCTTCCTCCAATCTACGCAGATCTGATTAGTCCAGACGTGGTATGACTCTCGCTGCCAGGGCACAGAATGACTTCCCTGGCTCGTTAAAAATCAGAATAGGTATGCTATGATGTAATGCTGGCAGGGGACGCGGCCCGGGCTGATTGATGGCAACTCAAACCGAACGGGACCCCTGATCTCGTGTCTGCTTCACATGTGGGTGGGATGCCGTTTCTCCTGGGCCTGGAAACAATTGTGGGTTAAATTTAGACGCTACATCCAGAATGAAAACTCAACCACTCAGCTCTGTCATTAGTTTGAGCTCTGCAGCCCATTTGTTTGTTGTTAGCTTGCAGTCACCTTCGCCAAGAAAAGTTTTACATCTCTATCCATGTTTATCCTCCTCTGTTCTCTTCCCTTCTCGTGCCTCCTTTTTTCTCCGTCCTCTCTTCTCGTCTCTTCTTATTCAGTTCATTTGCCTTTAATTTCTCTGTGACTCACATAGTGATGTTCATGCCACACATGTTACTGGTTTTATTAATGATAAAGACACATGAGAATCTGTTTAAAATATTGCCAAAAATCTTTCAGAATCAGCATTACCTAGGTGGCAAATTATTGTACAACATGGCATTATTTGTGGGATACAATTGAAGTAAATATATTATATGATTTTGGGAGAAGTTTGGAAGAGTTTTTGTTTGTCCATTTCACATTTATGCACTTAACTCCCCAAGAGTTAGTGTCTGTTTATGAGTTGTAAGGAATAATTAATAATTTCTTTGAAGGAGTAGATGTTTATGACGGTTAAATTAAGCAATTTGTTGATAAAGTCTGGAAAGTACTAAGGCAGGCAGTCATTGAATCACAGAGATTACTTTTAAAAGTAACGTTTATCACTTAGACAATGTGTCATATTATGCAGAAAGTGAAAAAAGGGGTGCAGCAAAGCATGCCGGGTGCCGTAAAGCTTTGTGCATGAGTGTGCATGTGCATGCAGGTGACATGATATAAAAACCTGCCACTGGATTCACACTATGGCAGTAATAAGACAAGATGAGCAGAAATGTGCCAACAAAGGAAGCGAAGAGGACTAAAGACTAGTAAACATGCATGTAAATGGAGGAAATACACCAACAACCAATAGTAGAATTTTTGAGTCAATTATTTGATACACAGGAAGCCTGTGTAAAGATAAGAGAACTGAACTGATGTGACACTCATTCACTTGTTCCTAAGATGTTCCCATTTCCTGAGTTGGGAAGTTGTTCTTCTGACTTCGGTGTATTCACAAGCTTTTAAGTCATCACGTAGAAACAACATGGATGCTGTGTTGCCTGAAATCATCCCTGTGAAGAGTCATGTCACGATTTAAGTATCGAGAAACAGTTTGAAGCTTTATATTACAAAGTGATTTTGTCCCAGACTTGTTGCTGCAACAGTACATTCCCCAAAACCTCTGCAGTATTGCTTTACCCTTGTCGGGGTTAATGCTAATAAATAACTTTTCTAACTAATCTAGGTCACACTACATGGACAATAGTTACAACCTAATACCACATTAGAAAACTGATATGCGATGCATAAATTAATAAAATGTTATCAACCAAACATTTACTTTTGGCCACCATGTTTCTGTTTATATGACGTCAACAGACTTCAGGGAGCGTGCACATTAATTTTTCCAGTCGGGAACTCATCTTTCTGATTATTCCAACACCATATAATAAATGCAGGATTAGCGAGGAGCCTTGGAGCAGCGTTCTGAATCAGCTGCAGATGTGTGATCCACTTTTTAAAGAAGACATCGTTACAGTAGTTGAGCCTGAAGACAAACACATGGACAAGCTTATTGAAATCCTGCTGAGACATAAATCCCTTAATTCTTGATAAAATCTCAGAGGGCTGAGTTTATCTATTTACCCTATCAGTAACGGTGAGCCCAGCCAATTTACGAAGAAATATAATTTCGTAGTTTGTTGTTTTCCATAATCTGATCTACTGAGAGCATATAGATGTTGAACGGAAGAGGCCTGAGGGTGGAGCCTTGGGGAACTCCGCATGTCATTTTTGTACCATCGCAAATTGCCAATCAACATTAAGTAGTCCCTGTGCCAGTTTTCCAGTCTGCGTACTCATGTGCTGCAGTCAACTGTGCCGAATGCGGCACTGAGATCCCTCTTTCATTACTCCTTTTCTCCACTCTTCTTCAATATGTACATTTGTTACCATGTTACTCAGCTCAAAGTGTTTAATTGGCATGAAGTAAACGCCTTCTACTAGGGTTTCACAACTATCTTTCAATTTGACAGCAGTATGTGTGTGTGTGTGTGTGTGCAGTAGAGAGAGAAATGGTGTGTTCACTTACATTTGAGTTCTCTCTATTCATGTGTGTAGGTATTTGCTGACATTTATGAACAGGCCCACACACAGTTATGCAAGAGCACCAGCATGAAATAGGTCCTTTGTCAGTGCCTTCCAAAAATGACTCACATTTTGATCTGTTGCTCCTATGGTGAAAATAAAACTCTTCTGATTCTACTGTAGAACCTTGTACAGGTTTATCTAACAGTTTTCCCAAATAAAGAGTTTTATTATTGACGTGCTGAGAAAAGCAACAATAGTCATGAACATGATGGGCACATTGAAGTTTTGTTATTTTGTTGATAACTTCATGATCTGATTAAGTTTTTGAAAACAGAATTCACTATGTGCATGTTAGGTAGCACATAGCCAGATTATAGAGACTGACAGCTACAGGCCTTCAATGCCCTAAAAACATATTTACTCAATCGGCTTCTTGCTATACGCAGTGCTGGTTGTTTCATATTAGAGATTTCTGTATTTGTGTTTTTGTCTGTGCTCCTCTCTCCAAATCAATCTAGAAAAAATATGTCACATATTTCTGTGCACCAATCAGGATTTTTAAGTTGGAATATGAGCAGACTGTTTTGCTTCTGTTGCAAGGTCACTGTTAATCTCTATAAAGAATAAATATCAGCATATGATTTCAGAAACTGTAGGGAAGGGACTAGATTCTGTTATCTGAAGCGTTCTGATTTCATTCATTCGTTTGGCTGCATGCAGGTAAACAGTCCTTGTGGAGAGCAAAAGAGGCTGAATGCATTGGCCAAAATACAGTTTTGAAACTCACTGGCTTTTTTCTACAAAGATGGAACTTTCTGTTAGCTTTTTTAAAAATTAATCTTCATTTATATACAGATATGTTTATATATTACCTCCAACTCCATTATCGTGTATGAAGTTGCTAATCAGGCTGTAAACAATGACAGGCACGTGGAGGAGAAAAGTCTTGGTCCAGCTGGCTACACGAGCCCCAAAACATTGGCCGTTGCCTCCAGAGGCTAAATCTTGATCAGATGATAGGTGATGGGGAGACTGATTACAGTTATTCGCTTGTGTTGCATCGCCACTATCAATCAAATGTGATCAAACCATAACCACACAGTCCTGATGAAGAGGACTCAACCCTGCAATAACTGATTGTTTTCATCACTTTGGGGGCAGTAGAAACAAAGTATGAACAGAACACTGACATATCATCACCTTTTAAGTTTTTTATTTATTTGTTTTGTTTGTGGCCACCTTCCCAAAGTCCAATATTCACTCTCTTTTAGCTCCGTGTTTGGTCTCCTCCATATTTAGAGGGGAAAGTCTGGCTCTTTAGCTGATAAATACTCCACTACATTCACCAGCTAGTCACTTTCTGTGTCTGTCTGCTGTTTGGTGGTGAGCAGGTAGTGTACAGTGTGTTTTTAGAGCTTTTTTTTTGCAGAAAATAGCTGCCTGATGCTTTAATACTCAAAAATGAACAAAAACAATAAAAAGTCAGCCAAGCAGTTAATACAAACTCACCGTAAAGTTCTCTGATCATCACTACAAGCGACTTCATGTTGTCACGTTGTTCTCACATTGTCTTTTGAAACACTGTTATTACAAAAATATTGATTATAGCCTCTTTAAAGCTTTATTTTTTTTCCCCAAACTTGAACTTTGATTGTTGCTTATGTAGCCAAGTTTTCACAGCCTTTAAGTCGAGACCCTAAATGTGAAAACAAATTTATCATATGAGATTATCAGCTTTAAATAAGTTCTGGGTGGCCGAGAAGAAAGAATCTCCCTCATCTTTTCTCAAGCAAATTCACAGTGTTTTGTGAAGTTTTTGCCAGAAGATGACTTCATGCCCAGGCCTCATTAAAATCCAGATCTTACAGTAACATCACCAAGACAGAAGTCGCAGGGTTTTAACACAGCAGTGGTGACAAGTACAGATTTGGATGGATGATCTGTTGTTGCTGAAAGCTGCTGAGCTGCAGGAGTTTGTGCTGAGTTAGTCATATGTTCGGAGCTGATCTGAGCGCAGCTGAGGCCTGGAAACATTTATAGCCGCCGTGTCATCTGATGGTCATTAATGTACATTTTGAGTGGCATGTTTGCTTTACTAGTGAAGAGTCCCGAAGCTCTCCTAAAGTCCCAAGGCTGCCTTACAGACACTCACCACCTAGACTCACACACTCACATTAAACTCACTGTATTTTTTGTCACATTTTTGTCACACAAAGGGTAAAACAAACATCAACAGTGCATGGAAATGAAGTGGGGAATACATTTCTTGGTCCGCTGACTTTATTTCCTGATTGTCCTTAAGTTTATCCACGTCCAGATATGTTAGCGTCCCTGATGTTTGCAGTGAAGGTGATTCATTATACCTGTTTTCTGGGAAAGTACTCCCTTTAATCCTCAATGAAACGATCAGTTTTCCTTCGTACACAATATCCCTTTTACTTTGTCCATCCATGGTTGAAGACTAGGAGGTTCTTTTTTATAAGGCTTTTGTAATTGCTCTTTTGCACGCAACCAGGAGAATTTAAAAACAAAAAACAAGTAAGACTTTTTGAGCAGAACACACTTATCACAATACCTCAGGGTCCTAAATGTTGAAGCCTTTTCTTAAATGAAAGTGAAACAAGAATGAATACCATTAAAGTAGAACATAAATCCCACATTTTTTTTTTTTTTAATCACTTTGAGCTCCTGATCGTCCATGACAGTGTTCATTCTTGGCTGCTTGACTTGAGTTCACGGTCTGTTTCTGCAGTGAAGACGTTGAAGAGATGCTTTCATCTTGATTTTAGTTTCACTCTCAGATCGTGTGAATAGTGGACAGAGTTTCTGGGTCTGAAAAGTGAAGACAATGAGGAGATGCATCCTTCTGAATGTCCTCTTATTGTAGGCATGTCCAAACTATTGCATGAAGGGCCATGTGGCTGCGTGTTGTCGTTCCTAGCGAGCTGGAGCACACCAGGTTCGACTCATTTAATCAGCTGATTTCAGTCCTCAAACAGCTGATTAGTCCAGTCAGTTGTGCTGTTGGTTGGTTGGAGCGAAAACTTGCCGCCTCTCGGCCCTTTGTAGGAATAGTTTGGACATGACTATCTTATGGCAAAGTGACCCTAATTCTCACTTGATGTATGACCTCAGTAAACATTTTCCTAATGAGTTTATGGTCTCAGTTGTTACTTCAAGACAGCATGATGTTGATTTTATTGATTATACTCCCTTTTAGCGTAAAATAGATGATAAAGTGGCGGGGTTACTGTGTGATTGACAGGTCATTGTCTGTGAGTCCAGTCAAACTGTTCAACTACACAGAACCGATCAAGATTCTGTTACTGCTTTTCCCATTTCTGCTTTAAATGTTTGCATATCAGAAACATATTTTACTGGCTGTTTAACTGTAGTATGAGAGACTTTGTGACCACTCAGGCCGCCGTTATTCCCTGCTAAAAGGATGAGCCACGCAACTCACAGGGCGTCATCCACCAGCTCCACGTTCCTCTCTGGTTGCAAAAAAACAAGATAGCAACCCTGTTGCTGACAAAAATCAAGGCCTTAAAATGGTCATGGTCGTCCAAAAACCCATGGCTAACATCACGGTGGGTTGACACTCGGTCACTCGATTTCAACAAAACACATTCCACGAGCCTTTAAAAACTCTTGTAGGTTAAACTGGGTTAACAAAACACTTTGACTTACTATAAACAGATGCTAGCCTAGCAACATTAAAGCTACAAACAACCCATAGTGCAACACTCTCTCTTAATAAAAAAAAAAAAATCTGATCTTGTGAACATGTCACTGTGTAGCACTCAAATTGAAGATGACACCCACTTTTTCAAACATGATTTCCAGGACATATTTTCTTTTCTATTCAGGCCAATACCCCTCAATGTCTCTGTGTGTCTGTTCTCTGTAGAGCCAAGAAAGAAAGTCTTTGCTCTAAATCCTCCATCAAAACGAATCACTTGTCAACACGGCCCCGTCCTCTTAGATTAGGGACATACATTGAACACTTTTTGCCTCCTTCTGACCACAGTTTTGTCCATCTGTTCCTTGTTATGACTGCTCCTCAAATAACATAAAACCTGATGATGCTTTGTGTCATTCATCACAATGATGGATGTTAAAACATGCCTCTTATCTCCTCTGACATTTAACAAACATATTTTAACATTACAGTGTTGTGATAACTGAGACCGACTGTCTCACGCACATGTGTAAAAGACAAAACAAGACGAGATCTCTGCCCTGTTGCTCCAGCCTGCAGCAGATTTGTAACACAGACTGGAAGTTGGATGGAGGCGCCTGAACTCCACTCCAGTGATGTATTCTTGGACTCGGTGCTGTCAGATGTTTTCAGACTGATCCTGAAGGGGCCGCTGGGCTTGTTATTGTTGAAACTCTGTCAGCTGAATGAACAAATAGGACTCTGAGAGCTGGAAGATTAATAATGTGAAGCTTTACTAAAACAAACTATTAACAAGGACGCAATTTCTTCAAGACCTCCGAGGTGAATTAACTGTCATCTCCAAAGGCATGAGGTTCAGTTACAGTGCTTGTGAGGAACTTGCATATTTATTCTTCAAATTCTTTAAAAGCAGGTTGGCACTGAAATGTGAACTCTAATATCCAGATATTTTGTAATGTGATGTCAGTAAAGGTTTGAGTGAGTGTGTTAAAAGAGATTCAGAGATCAGTAGTGAGTCCAGTTTTCTCTCAGCAAAGGCCTCATTTAAGCCCTTTTTACACTGGACTAAAAAACTGCTAACACCTGCTAACCTCTGTTTTTTGGGCGGTACAATTGGCATTCAGTCTCAGGTCAAATGCCTCTGCAGTATTCATGGTTATTTATCATTTCCAGCTCTGACAGGCAATGATGTAAACATGACACCCGGGTGAACACATGATTCTCACCTGTTTTCAGTGGAAGCAGTGAAGGCTTGTCTCCTTCTTTGCTATTTTTTCATCCACATGTGCAGCTACACAGTTTGACTTGGTACTTCAGACCAGCATGGCTGAATTTGCACCAGCTTGAACGTGTGTACTTACTGATGAAGCAGTCATATTTAGTCAAGCAGCTGAACAATGTCTTAAAATTTTACCTCCTAGAATTTCTTCATAATATAAGTCTCCCGTTATTTCGCAATCTAAAAGCTTTTATTATGAAAGCAGCAAAATCAGGAATTGTTGTGTTTGCATGAGACAAGCACACATCTGAAAGTGCAAACAGCAACACAGGAAAACCACTGAGATTCATTTGAAAGCTACAACAGTATTCAGACCTGAACACACAGAGACTTTTAGAAACCATTTTCCCTCTGCTCTTCTGCACACACATAATTCAAGTTACATACATAGAACCTCTGTATATGCACTAATTTGGGTGTCAAAAATAGAATTACTGAATGCTTATTAGAAATCAAACGATGGATGTCATCTAACTTCCTCTGTTTAAATTGAAATGAAAAACTGAAATGATAGCACTTGGTCCAAAACAGATTAGAGACAAAGTCACTGATTTCACCCTGAACAATTTCACAAAGTGGTAGTATCAGAAATCTGTGTTATATTTGATCCAAATCTCTCCTTTGAAAAACACGAGTGACTTTACAGACTCCACGTTTGAATTTATGACCTATCTCATTTTTCCCATGACTGATGCTGAAACACTTGTTCATGTTTTTGTCTCTTCTCCTCTCTCTTCTTGACTTGACTTGACTTATCTGCTAATATTAGATGGTGATAATCGTAAACATTATACAGGATTTCCTAATTTGAGCTCAAAATGCTGTTGTGCCCACAGTAGGAGCAGCCTTGCAGAGCTGCTAACATGGCTGTTGTTTTTTGTTTTGTAGTCTTGTTTTTGTCTAAAACAGCAGTGTTTTTTTTTCTGTTACAGCTGACACACAACACACAAATATTTTATACATAAAATTGCCTGTGGTGAAATTTTCCAGGGTTGATTGACCCCAATAAAAGTGAAAAAGCCATAAAAACAGATGGAATCCTGGCCAAAATGCAACTTTCTTAACGTAACAGGCACAAACACTCGCATAA
>JAJHUR010107668.1:0-2500 GCA_027495735.1 Lutjanus campechanus | reverse complement strand
TCTGAAGAAAGCTTTGAGGGAGTTTCTTCAAACTTGGTACAAACATCCACCTGAATTCAAGAATGAACTGCTTAGATTTTGGTTGTCAAGCGTAAAGGTTGCTGTGACCTTACAAAACACGTTTTCGGAAATAACTCAATAGTTCATGTGCTAATTATGACTAAATTTCACACAAATATCTAAAAGGATACTAGTAGTGCTGGAGAGTACTGTGTAACTAGCACACTGCCATTACGTAAGCCTTTTTGTAGCCGAGCAGTTGTTGATGACTTGCAGCCCTTAGCAGCCGGTTAAGAGAAGTCAGCAGTAGATATCGGTTATATATTGGTTATAAACAAATCTGCAACTTGTGAGAAATGTTGTGGTATTGCAGTTTGGGAAATCATTGTGTTTTTGTTACCTTAGAATCAGACATTCATACCTACAGAGGGCGTGGGTCCTCTTTCATGGAGGCCGCCATGTTATTCGTTGTAGGTTCTCCTACACGCGTGGAAGGGGAGGGTGACGCAAGTCACTAAACGCCACTAAATCTCACACGCTGGTCGTTTAAATCTTTGTAATGCACATAAGATGAGAAAGATCAGGATTGTCATAACTGCTGGGTGTTCAAACTATTTCTGATGCGCTGAATGTGAAGCGAAAGACGCACAAGCCCGCTGTCAAGTAATGTCTGATTTTCTGATTTACTCCCTTGTGTTTTCGCCCTGGTGTGGTTTTTGGATGAGTTTTACAAGCCCAGAGGTCATAAAATGTGTCTATAAATGTCCAACATAAACACCGCATTTTGAGTTACAAGACCTTTTTCTACACTAGAGAATTTAAGTCTCCGTGTCATGAAAGTTGAAAAATTTAGCTACCTTTTTTCTCTCTCTTTTTTGTTTTTTTACTCAAAACAGACATTGGCTGGTGTTATGACCTCTGCTTATGTGATTACATTCAATTGCATTAATAGTGCAGTGAGTGCAGAGAATAAAAGAGGTCATATACTGTAAATCCACTTAAGAAAACAAGGCCCCAGACTTTGGATGGTGATTTATTTTCAGACAGGGTGTGGACAGGCCCAGTGGGATGGGTCATCTATCTTTGTCTTGCAGGTAATTCCCCCCAAAAACCACAACGTGAACCCTCATGCAGGCAGAATTGGCACCTCAGGGCCGTGAAATGACCATTTTTCATAGACACTGTACAAGCAATGACAATATTAATCCAAATGTTTTGGGAGCGTTTCCAGCTTGGTACCTCTTGAATCATCACGCCTCAGCTCCTCCCCTGTCATCATCCATCCCGCACTCCCCGGCCGATGAACTGCAGCTCTCACATGACATTTCCAAGAAGCATTATCTTCCTGCTGAAAGGAAACCCCCCACCACCTCCGCCATAATTCCAGGAAAAAGCGAATATAAAGAATTTCTGACTGCAGGGAAGGAGGAAAATGGTTTTCTTAATAGTAAGCATGAAAGCATAGCAAACTGAATGGAACCCACTTGAAGCCACAATATCCTGGATATGAGTGGTGCTGTGCTACGAAGCTCCGGCCCACACAGCCAGCTGAAGATTTTGTCCAGATACTCAGAATCAAGAGCACCATCCCTTCACTATCCTCCATTGTTCCTCTGTTTGTGTCGCATTGTAGATATCACGACAGTTTTACATGGCGTCACTATGACGATCATATGAGAATTCAGCCTATATTGAGGGGACACTACAATGTATCTGGAGTAGAAAACAAGATCAAGACACCAGAAACTTGGTACCAAAAGGGAGTCAAGCTGAGCTGTACAGTGGAAATGACGCTTTATACTTTTACTCATTTGTAGGCATATTGGAACTGGACAACACTAACCAGTCAATATTTTATATACTATAAAAGTGCATCATAAGTATTTACATAACAGAACATTGAGGAATCAGGCCTCTATATAGTTTATGCTAATTAATAGGAGCGTAATGATGCGATGATCTGGATCAATATATCCATTCAGTATTCAACGATCCAGTATGATAGATGCAAAGAGAAAATATTGATCTATATCATCATCTGTAAGGTACACTTTTATTTTGAAATTCCCATGGCATGTCTGTGTCACAAATCCCTGGAAGAGTTCAGTCACTTTTTGTGAGTTGACATAAATGTAACTGAACTGAATTGAATCAAATCGAATCGAAGCTGTATCCTGGCAGACTTTGTGATTTCACCAAATATCATAACATTGTCCAAAGAATCAATAAAATAACTCTTATTTACTTTTTTTTTTTTTTTCTTGTTCTCTTTCATGTTAAAAATGACCCATGCTGTTAACAGGCCCACATAATCTGTTTGTAATGCAGCACATTTACTCGCATTTAAGTCAACGAAACCTATCATCACTATCAGGCTCTAAAAGTCCTTTTGGACTCGTGCAGCGATCTAGTTGGACCGTCCTGCAGAACACAAACAACACAGCTCATCTTCCAGAACGTGATTGATAGCATTTTCCCCAGTGGGTTTTTTTTTTTTTTT
>JAJHUR010107667.1:21797-32502 GCA_027495735.1 Lutjanus campechanus | reverse complement strand
CCTCCTGATGAAATGGTAAGTGGACTGCATTTTAAACAGCAATTCTCTAGTCTATCATCCACTCAAAGTGCTCCATGATTCATCTACTCGCACACATATTTGCAATTTGGGGTTTGGTTTCTTGCAAGGACATTGCAACATGCAGACCAGAGGGGCCAGGCATCGGACACCAACCCACTGATTAGTGGACAGCCCCTCTCTACCTCCTGAATCACAGCTACCCCTGGGATGAATATAATTATCCCCACCAGGATCATGGGATCACCTCTGTGTATGTGTGCCCATGTGCGTGCACGACTTGCAACTTGTCCAGAGTTGGTCTTGCATACTACTGGACCAATCAGCAGAATATTTTTTGCGCACATTCATGACTGCATGCTGAAGGACTTCTGTGATTCAGAATTCTTGAAAAACTTTTAAAAAACCTTTTGTATGGCTCCACATTGGTGACAGACAAAGCAGCAGGCTTTGTCTTTTTCAAACTCATGTAATTCTAGTGAATGCAATGTCTCACAAACACCTTGCAGGAATTTCTTCTGCACATATTTTTGGCCATAACTAAAGAATCAAATATCTAATAGGCTAAAATCATGAAGAAATGACACGTTATTTCCAAACAATCAAACAGCCCCTCCAGGACATTGCGCAGCTTTTACGCAAATTTGACTAATCATCGTTGCTTTCCGCGAGTACTCCACGTAAATACATGTAATATATAATATCTAATAAGTATATAATACATGCACATCACAATGAATAGCTAAATGTTTTTTTTTTATTAAGAACACAACATTTATCATTGTTATTGACATTTATCAATGTTCTGTGCACTTTTATTTTATAATTTTCTTCCCCCAGTACACTTCTTCATCTACAAATAAAGCATATTTTGTTTTAGTTTTTGTAATCCTGAGCCTTTTTAGTAAGTGTACTTAGAACACTAGGATTAGAGTGCAGAGTGTTTATTCTCAGTGGATCAAGTTGCCTTTAATTTTAATAACCCCAGACCTGCAAGATCTCGCGAGAGTGAACTCGCAAATCTGGGGTTCCCCTCTATACCCAACCAGCAGACACCGAGCGTGACGGACACGACGTGATGTCGGAAGAAACGCTCGCCAGATTTATCTATAGGCTACATGGTCTCTTCAGCAGCTTACCGTGGGGTTTCAGTCAGAACCTTTTGGTAACGAATTTAAGACCCCACCCCGAATCCCGCGCACGCACGCACACACACACACATACAAGGTTGTCTTATGGTTGCTGATACAGCCACTTCTGCATCAACACCATCACAGTCGACCTATGAAAACCACAGCACAGACACCACAGTGCAATATAGCAGCATCACAATCAGATCTTCATTTATGTCACCCAGCAACCAGATTGCACATGCGCACACCACATGGCACAAAAACGTGCTTCCACAGTTCACCTGTTGCTCAACTTCAGCTGATAAAGTAGTCACAATATTATCAGTGCACCGCTTTCAATTCAATAACAAAAATGAAACGTAAATTATGCCCATATCATATGCCAAATATTTTACCACATCGTTTCCCGCCAGAATATTAAGCCAGGTGTAGTTGAGAGTTTACATCAGACATGCATCAGACACTGTCAAATTGCGTCATCAACACTGAACCACACAATCACCACCTACTGTTGAAACTCCAGCAGTACCAAACAGATACAACCAAGACAGTAAACAATGCTGTATAGACCTCTACAATAATTTATCTCTCTTAAAAAGAGTAAAAAGTAAAACTCACCCATCACTTGTAATCTGTACGACGTATACATTCGGCGGCCATCACGTTTCCATTAGCACGTAGCTTAAGTGTCAAAGGCACAAACTCCATTGGTGACAACACCGGGGGCTCGCGCCGACACACTGCAGGGCTTTTGGGGGCGTTCTGTCACTGCATATCAAAATTAGCTTGGCTGATGATACAGTCAGTCAAAGTTGCAATCAAATAGCAGCTTCGGCTACGGCGCTCGCGATACCACGGATGTTGGTCGACGGAGCTGTGATGCGTTTATACAACATTCAGATATATAGGAAATCCCAGCTCTGCCTCACAAGAAAATAACCACATCAGTTCCGGAGGTATTATAGTACCTTCTCAAAAAGTATTTGAATTCAGACACATTCAGACACACATTAATGTAATTATGAAAACATATGATTTTGATTTTTACAGGGCCAGCAGAGAAGGCCCTGATGGCCCTGATGGCCCTGACAGCCCATCACTGTTGTATCATATATCATGAGACTCTGAGTTTGGAGAGGATGTGGGGAGCTCTGTTAGGATGTACTTGTGCTAGATTCCAGTCACCTACAATTAACCCCACCTGAGTATATTAATTGTGAAATTGCCAGAATACACACTGAAGAAGGGCCTCTTGCCAGATGGCAGTATTAAAAAGTCAAAATGGAGTGCTGTCCTCGTCTGTCTGGGTTCCAGCACCCTTCAAGGTCTAATTGTGACTTGAGAACATTGCCTGATTTTTTCCACCAACAATTTTGCCAGACATCATTGCAAATACCTTTTTTTGGCATTGTCACTGCATCAATACAGTGATCCTATTCACTCATTATTGAAAACTCTTTGCTATTAAACCTTGGAATGGGCCAATCGTCTAGTGATTAAATATTTTTTTAACTCAGTTGATGCTGTCGGATGGAAAACCTGACAGAGCTGGCGTGTTACAGAGTTGACAAAATGTTACATTTTTTCATTTCACAGCATAGTCTTAGTGAGTCACAATTTTATTTTTTAAAGTTGTTCAGAGTTCTCTTCTCAAAATACATATTTTTAAGCCATAATTCTTATTTAGCTTTGATTTAGAAGGGCTATGGAGTTGACATGTTATGGTTGAGACACATCTGATACGATATTATTTAATGAATTTATCAAAAAAATAGAAAGTTTGCCAGTGCTTGAGCAGTATCCCAGCTTTTTTTAAAACCAGGAAGTGAGACAGGGGTCCTTAACTAAACCCTTTTACGCCTGATTAAATCATGTTTTTGTAAAAAATAAAATAAAATAAAATAAAATAAAATAAAATAATTTTTTTTTTTAAATCTGCAGAGTTGACAGAAATCTGGGACACAACTTTTAAGGGCCAACGTTTTCATAAAAAATATATTTTAAAACAAAGCTGATTACAGTAGCACATTTTTATTCCTATATTATCAGTGGGTATTGTTCGTTTTGGATTTCAAAGGCTTTTAACACATTTTTTAATTGTCTGAAGTTGTGAATTCTTGTCTGGAACAATCAATCATCCATTTTCATCAAAATTATTCAAGCAAACCAAAATATTTCATGAATTACAAATATTTCATATATATATAAATCCTTAAAGAATACATTTTCAGCAAAATAATTGAGTTAAAGTGTTGGCATTATTCATTTTTCAAGTGTTTATTTATTTATTTATTTGGAAGGACATGACTTGTCCCAATTCTCAAGAATGGGTGAACTCTAAACCCATCTTTTCACACATAACAATAAAATATTCTAGCTGACCATTCTTGCATTATTAAGTTTTATATTCATTTAGCACTGAACCCTGCTGGCCTGAACTGAACTGAACCACAGTATACAGCAACAACTTGACTCTGTATTAATAATAATAAAAAAAAAAAAAATACACCAGCAAATGATTTATGACCAGTTCTGCTGCTGTGGCTAATGCCATCCCATGATAAATGAAAACGCCCACTGTACAGTAGCTGCTGTATGGGATAGATTATTATATTTACATTTCATCCCACTGATGTTCACACAGGGCCACTGGCTCCTCTGCTCCTCTGACCTGTTGTTCAGAAAGTCCTGCGTGGAATAATTAAAGGAGAAATGTTGCGATGCCCATACTCTCAAACAAGTTTTTATTACATCAGTTGTATAAATATGTCTGATTTCCCTCCTACATATGAGGACTTTGGAGCATTGCTTCCTCGTGGTATTATAAGTTACCTAATGACCTCATCACATTGCCTACCATATTATTTTGAAGCCCATTTGCAGCCACTGTAATTCAAATTCCTCCTACCAGAAAATGTGGCTGAAGGAGAGGAACAGTAGCAGATGTAGACATTAACGGATATTTAATAAGTGTTGAAGTGCAGTTAAAGATTGACCTTTTTTCGGGGGTCAGAGAACAATGCAAGTATGCAATTATACACAAGCTGTGTAAAGACAACACAATGCGGCTTGAGCAGCGAACACCCAGAGGAGTGATTACGGCTTACTCCGAGGCAGCAGAATCCACATTTCAGAAGCTGAAACCCCGTGGTCGAGCAGCCAGTTGGGTTCTTTTCATGGTGGCTGGCTGAGAAGGTGGGAGAGCGTTTGGGTGGGCGTCTCCCAGCGAATGAAAATCACAGGCTAGAGCAGCAACCAGTGGGTGGGAGACTGCACATGTGACAGGAAAGCAAGGGAAGTTAAACCAATATTTAGACCACTAACTCTGTAATCTGGAAATATGTTACAGTGAGGAAGAGAGGCTTTTGAAGTGTCACAGAAGCCTCACTCTATTATGATCCTGGTTTAGATAGCCTCTATGCAGCTAGGGGACAATGCTCCTGTTAATTGCCTGCTGTTTTGTTCTTCTTTTTTTTTTAGTGCTTTTCTTCTCTAAATGTTCTCATGAATCAAACTGCCAACTTCCCGTTTGGGAATTTATGGCCCTGGATGTGTTTGTTCAGCGTAAACATATGCAGAAGTTTCACATGCAGTTGGTGATTTAAGAGGGCATGGGGGGGCAGGGGTCTTTCTTAGCCCTTGTTAGCAAAATGCATCCATCCATCCCCTCTTTCCATCCCTTGGTAGTAGAGAGAGTGCAGGGGCAGGGGGGGTTGTTTAGTTGGATGTGTTAGTCTAGTCGGCCTTAAGTGTAGTGGTTATGTTTAGAATGAGTCCCATTCATCCTTCTGCTTTAGTGATGGAAATTAAAATTACACCCTATTCCCTTAACCTGCTATTCTTATCTCCATTTTAATTTTCTCACTAAACCTGCTAGCGTTAAATCATGCTAACCAGAGCAATTATATTCATCATATTTAACAAACTGAAACAACACACCAAGGTTACTATAAGAAACGACTTTTCCTGAAACCATACTATTAGGTTGTTAAGGAGCAGTGACTACGTTTACATGCAGTCAATATTCGGGTTAAGGTCAATATTCCGGTTTCTGAAACATTCGGAATAACCCGTTCACATGCGTGACACGTGTAATTGTAATCAATTGGGATATCCCGATCAAAACAGTGACGCACGGACAACGTCTCGACGCATGGAGAACGTCATGACGCAATGCGCGTCATTTTCGCTCACCTTCTTGTAGATCTCGCTATCCCGGTAATTTCTACCGTCTACAAAAGACATGATGTTCATGTCTTTCACCACACTTATGGGGTGATTTGTTTCCTCCTCGCTCCAAAAGTGTGGTGACCAAGATTCCTTGCAAATAGAACATGCGCAGAACACAAATTAATGTTCCTTTCGATGGGGATATCCCGATAGGCGTATACATGACCAAATATTCGGGTTAGAAAGAGTAACCCAAGGGTCATTTTCGGGTTTTTAAAAACCGGAATATGAGCATATTCTGGTTTTTCAAAAGGGTCATTGGTGTTTACATGGCCGTGCGCAACCGGGTTATTGCTAATATTCCGGTTATGAAAGGGGTATTGACTGCATGTAAACGTAGTCAGTGTTTTACGTTTGGGTAAAGCAAATAATTGAGTTGGAAAATTGGAAACTTTTAGGTTGACCTGCCTTAAATTTAGATTGCATTAACGCAAACTGTTCATTTGAAAGCAGATTTATTAAGTACATTTGACATAAAACAAATCGTGTTCATCAAACCTGTTAACTTGATTTGTTTGCGTATGTAGGTAAGTGCACAGCCCTGACCATGGCTCTGAAATATCAGTACCCTGTGAGGGCATTCAGATGTATCTAAAATCATGTGGAAAATGCCAGCTGTGCCAAATTCATCTTTATATCCAAGGTGCTTGGGAGGTTGTGCTACTGTCGCACCTGCCGTTACTAAGCGCTTGGGAATACTCTGGTACACACTGGTGAGCAATGATGTGCTCGCTAGCACAACCATTAGCCGTTACAACTAGTAACATAACAACAATATCTCCAGGCATCAATCTTTGGTGTCAAAATTATAAAGAATCTAACAGGTTGAGCAGCAGAATGAATTGAATCAACCTCTCTTCCATCTTCAGTTTGGCTGAACTTTCAACCAGATGTTGTGATGTCCTGTGGAGCTGATGGGTTTAACTGTTGTCAAATGAACAGCAGTGCTATTGTTGCATTCGAGAAAATTAACATTTTTCCATCTGGGCACCACGGATGCAGCTGGAAAAACAAGAGCATGATGCAACAAATGCACATCGCAACAGCGCCAGCATAATTTTTTTGTGTGCACTTGTCACATGTCTACATTTTAAAATAATTAATGAGCACTCACAACATCTGAATGGCTCCTAAAGACTCTATAACAGGACCAGGACTGATATTTTATTTATACTACTCTCTTATAAGGATTCCAAAAGGGCTGAGGTTCTACCCAGAACCATTTGCTTCTGAAGGACCCTTTTTGGAAAAAAGAGTTCAAAGATTTCAACAATCCTTTAAGAGCTCCTTCATCAAGTGGTCTTTGTGACCTAATATAAAAGGGTAGAACCCACTGGGTAGTTTTCTGGAAAAAACCTTTGAAATATAAAAAAGTTCTTGTTGAACCCCCAGTATCAAAATTCTTGGAATATAAAGGGATTCTCGGTAGAACCCTGAGTGACTTCTAACTAAAACACTCCCTCCCCTGAGTGGAATTAAGAAGAAACCCTTGAAATATTAAATAGTTCTCGGGGAAAACCCATTAAATCCTTAAGACTGTCAAAAGTTCCTTAGTAGAACCCCCAGGTGGGTTCTTGTAGAAGGTGGATGTATGGAAATACATCCTAACCCTAACCCTTTTAGAACCTCTCATAGGGGGTTCTGGGTGGAACCTTTCACGGATGGTTCTACGTTTAACCCTTCATGTTGGGTTCTAAGTAGAACTCTCTGAAAGGCTCCCAAGTGCAAGCTTTATAAGAGGTTCTACCAGGAACCAAAAAGGGCTCTCCTGTAAAGGTAAGCTGAAGAACCCATTACGGTTCTAGTTAACACCTTTATTTGTTAGAGTGTATTTTCTGAAGTTTCTTTCGAGGACGTGTCCCATGCATGTGCAGTAGATCAGCGTCTGTAGAGGTCACATGGAAACAATGGGGGGTACGTGGATGTCTGCACAGGGACACGGACCCCAGTGGATTCTCACACACTCGCGGATGCGGAAAGTATCATTTCGGTTTGACTGTGCTGCGTATTGATAGCTCCATGGCCCTGTCCGTGGTCCTGAAGTATCAGATGCTTTGTGTTTGCACCTTCTACCCACTATATATCTACGGTGGAGAACCGAAAGAGTAATTCATGGTGGTTCACTAGAGGTGAGTGAACCAAACAAACCAGGGTACTTAAGAGAACAGGTCTTCTCTCCACTCTGTTCCTCCCACTGGACCATCCCCTCCTGTTAAAAATGAACAAATCTCCTCCTGCTCATATCACACAGTCAAAATCAGAACCTTTACATGTTTTAATTATTAAAATTGGTCTATTGAAACACAATAGATTATGACAACAAAGTGTACAAATGAAATAGAAATATTCCCTATTGTCTGTCACTTGCTCTGGAAGATCCATTTAAAAAAGTAATCGAGAAAAGAATATTAATGAGCAACATACTTCACAATGAACAATCAGAACATTCAATATAACATGGTTTTTCTTTTTTCTAGACATCTTCACATTAGAAACGAGCGACTCCATTTGCGTGTTTTAGTACAAAACAGAGAGCTGAAATTGTTTCACAGTTTCTTCAAAATCCTTCACATAAAATTGAAAGAGACTTTTACTGCTGAGTTTTTTTTTCCTCTCTCTCGCTCTCTCTCTCTTTCTCGTTTTCTTTAAAATTGTCTTCTTCCTTGAAAAAGTTTTGTCAGTAAATGACATTGGCTCTGTCGCGTGGGGATCCCAAAGTCATTGTCCGTCCTCGGTGCGATCTCTCTCTCTCTCTCTCTCTCTCTCTCTCTCTCTCTCTCTCTCCGTGCTGACGTGCGGGGTGAGACAGTTTGTGGTGACTGGCTGGCAGTGCTCGCCATGCCCTTATTTTGTGACAGAATCAACCCCAAGGTCACAAAAATACACAAGCAATTTCCTAAGAGTTGATGGTTGAAGTCAAGTATGTGCATGGCCACCAGCTAATACAATAGCCTTAGTCAGAAAGTTTGCAAAATCTACAGTATATGCAGAAGCAATTGTCATGTTGTTCCTTGAGCTACCCTCTGAGGCCACACCAAATAAAAACTGAATAAATATGCAAACCTTCAACACCAGAATGCAAACATATGAAAAATCTAATATACATACTATATGTGCCTGTCTCTTATACACATCTAGATGTGTATAAGAGACAGGTATATGCAGAAGCAATTGTCATGTTGTTCCTTGAGCTACCCTCTGAGGCCACACCAAATAAAAACTGAATAAATATGCAAACCTTCAACACCAGAATGCAAACATATGAAAAATCTAATATACATACTATATGTGCAGTCCGTATACACTGGTTTACTACAGGTTTTTTTTTTTTTTTGTTTTGTTTTTTGCTCATGGGATAAGAAAAAAATAAACTAAGATTGTTTCAAAAGTCATGCTCGAAAAGGTTTGCTGCAGCAGTGAGTCAAGTGTTTCACTCATGAGGAAGAGACATGCCGAATGCGAGTGTTGTTCGACCTGAGAACCTATGAGTCATTTAAAAGGCGTGAATGATGTCCCCCAGCAGTGGGAGCCAACATATACAGTCACTTCTGCACATATTTGGACAGCATCACACCTTTTTTTTTTGTGTTCTCCTCCTCTCCTTTGGCTCCTCGCTCTTATTTTAGGAAGCGAAATGACACAATAACTGTAAAGTTAAAGTTCAGATGTTCGGTTGGAAATTGAGAGTACTCTGAGTCACATGAAATGAACGGTTAAAAAAAAAAGCTGCAGCAGTTTTTGTTACTCATTTCATGCTGCTAAAATATTATATTCAATTAAGTAGCTGTTTTTCAAAACGTTTGGTAACACTTTGTTTGAAGGGGTGTGCATAAGACTGACATAACACTGTCATAACCATGGCATGATGCCTGTCACGAGTCTAAACGTTTATGACTGTTGTCATTAGGTGTCATTCAGTCAGTTATGTAATTTCAATGCAAAGCTGGCATTCTTTGAGATGTCTTTGTTATGACAACTTGTCATTTACAAAGACAAAAATATTTTTGTTATGACAACTTGACATTAACCGGGACGAGATAACTTGTCAGTGTCTTTGTTATGACAACTAGACATTAACCGGGACGAGATAACTTGTCAGTGTCTTTGTAATGACAACTTGACATTAACCGGGATGAGATAACTTGTCAGTGTCTTTGTTATGACAACTTGACATTAACCGGGACGAGATAACTTGTCAGTGTCTTTGTAATGACAACTTGACATTAACCGAAACAAGATAACTTGTCAATGTCTTTCTCATGAGAACTTAGCATTAACCTAGACAAAATAGCCTGACAATATCTTTGTTATGATAACTCAGATTAATCAAGACACAATGTCTTTCTTAAGACAACTTCACATTACTCAAGATAACATAAGCATAAGCATGTCATACTGTAGCACGTCTAACTATCAAAGTTAATGAAACTATTTAGCTTTATGTATGTATTTTAATTTCAACTACAGTGATACATTTTAGACGTGTCATAGAGACATATGACAGTGTAATGTAATGCTGACACATAAAGCTTAATAGTTTCTTCAAATGTGATAATGTCAAGTTGTCATAACAAAGGCACTGACGGGTTATGTCATCTTGGCTAATGTCAAGGTGTTAAAACAAAGACATTGTTGTCTTGGTTAATGTCAAGTTATCATAACAAAGACATTGTTAATGGTTCCTTCCATGATGAGTCTAAAATGTATCACTGCAGTTGAAAATATTCATGACGGTGTCATAACAGCCAAAGTCAGTTAACTGTAATGTTAACACATAAAGCTAAATAGTTTCCTTAACTTTGATAATTACGCGTGCTATGGCATGTTTATGTTAAGGTTATGTTGTCTTGGTTAGTGTAAAGTTATCATAACAAGGACATTGACAGGTTATGTTGTCTTAGTCGATGTCAAGTTGTCATAACAGCGACATTGTGTCTTGATTAATGCGAAGTTATCATAAAAAAAAAGACAGCTTATGTTGTCTTAACTAAAAGGCATCTCAACCACGTCAACTTTGCATTAAAAATGACACAACTGACATAACAGTCACACACATTCATTAAGACAGCTTCATGTTTATGACAGGTGTCACGCCATGGTTATGACAGTGTTATGCATACGTCTTCAAGTGAAATGTTATCAAACTTCTCACAGCAGAAAGACTTTAAATTTAAAAGTATATGGGAATACTCAAGTCTCCTCATTCTGCTGTCCAGCATTTTCTTTTTCAGTTCACTGTAACCTGAATTCAAAATGTCACGTCTCTCTGAAAGCATCAACGCAACCATGTACTTTTTCTCAAACTGTTATTCTAACAGTCCTCC
>JAJHUR010107667.1:0-21777 GCA_027495735.1 Lutjanus campechanus | reverse complement strand
ACACATGTTTTTTTTTTTTTTTTTTTTGTTTGTTTTTTTTGCTCATGGGATAAGAAAAAAATAAACTAAGATTGTTTCAAAAGTCATGCTCGAAAAGGTTTGCTGCAGCAGTGAGTCAAGTGTTTCACTCATGAGGAAGAGACATGCCGAATGCGAGTGTTGTTCGACCTGAGAACCTATGAGTCATTTAAAAGGCGTGAATGATGTCCCCCAGCAGTGGGAGCCAACATATACAGTCACTTCTGCACATATTTGGACAGCATCACACTTTTTTTTTTTTTGTTCTCCTCCTCTCCTTTGGCTCCTCGCTCTTATTTTAGGAAGCGAAATGACACAATAACTGTAAAGTTAAAGTTCAGATGTTCGGATGGAAATTGAGAGTACTCTGAGTCACATGAAATGAACGGTTAAATAAAAAGGCTGCAGCAGTTTTTGTTACTCATTTCATGCTGCTAAAATATTTAAAAATATCATATTCAATTAAGTAGCTGTTTTTCAAAACGTTTGGTAACACTTTGTTTGAAGGGGTGTGCGTAAGACTGACATAACACTGTCATAACCATGGCATGATGCCTGTCACGGGTCTAAATGTTTATGATTGTTGTCATTAGGTGTCATTCAGTCAGTTATGTAATTTCAATGCAAAGCTGGCATTCTTTGAGATGTCTTTGTTATGACAACTTGTCATTTACAAAGACAAAAATATTTTTGTTATGACAACTTGACATTAACCGGGACGAGATAACTTGTCAGTGTCTTTGTTATGACAACTAGACATTAACCGGGACGAGATAACTTGTCAGTGTCTTTGTAATGACAACTTGACATTAACCGGGGCGAGATAATTGTCAGTGTCTTTGTAATGACAACTTGACATTAACCGAAACAAGATAACTTGTCAATGTCTTTCTCATGAGAACTTAGCATTAACCTAGACAAAATAGCCTGACAATATCTTTGTTATGATAACTCAGATTAATCAAGACACAATGTCTTTCTTAAGACAACTTCACATTACTCAAGATAACATAAGCATAAGCATGTCATAGCACGTCTAACTATCAAAGTTAATGAAACTATTTAGCTTTATGTATGTATTTTAATTTCAACTACAGTGATACATTTTAGACCTGTCATAGAGACATATGACAGTGTAATGTAATGCTGACACATAAAGCTTAATAGTTTCTTCAAATGTGATAATGTCAAGTTGTCATAACAAAGGCACTGACGGGTTATGTCATCTTGGCTAATGTCAAGGTGTTAAAACAAAGACATTGTTGTCTTGGTTAATGTCAAGTTATCATAACAAAGACATTGTTTATGTTCCTTCCATGATGAGTCTAAAATGTATCACTGCAGTTGAAAATATTCATGACGGTGTCATAACAGCCAAAGTCAGTTAACTGTAATGTTAACACATAAAGCTAAATAGTTTCCTTAACTTTGATAATTAGGCGTGCTATGGCATGTTTATGTTAAGGTTATGTTGTCTTGGTTAGTGTCAACTTATCATAACAAAGACATTGACAGGTTATGTTGTGTTAGTTAATGTCAAGTTGTCATAAGAGACAGTGAGAGGCTATGCTCTCTTAGTTAATGTCGAGTTGTCATAACAAAGACATTGAAAGGCTATGTTGTCTTGGTCGATGTCAAGTTGTCATAACAGCGACATTGTGTCTTGATTAATGCAAAGTTGTCGTAAAAAAAAGACAGCTTATGTTGTCTTAACTAAAAGGCATCTCAACCACGTCAACTTTGCATTAAAAATGACACAACTGACATAACAGTCACACACATTCATTAAGACAGCTTCATGTTTATGACAGGTGTCACGCCATGGTTATGACAGTGTTATGCATACGTCTTCAAGTGAAATGTTATCAAACTTCTCACAGCAGAAAGACTTTAAATTTAAAAGTATATGCGAATACTCAAGTCTCCTCATTCTGCTGTCCAGCATTTTCTTTTTCAGTTCACTGTAACCTGAATTCAAAATGTCACGTCTCTCTGAAAGCATCAACGCAACCATGTACTTTTTCTCAAACTGTTATTCTAACAGTCCTCCGTTTAAAACCGGCAGTAATCTTTGCAACCTTTTAGTTCCTGAGTCATTTCTTTCCACAAAGAACAGGAGCCGCAGAGTAAAAAAAAAAAAAAAGTGCTGCGATCCAAATATTTCAAGAGCTCACTGCATGAAAACATACTATATTCAAATGAAACAACACATATTCATCATTAAACTAATCTTCGTCCTCTATAATCATGATGATGATGGTCATTGTGTCTGATTAGTCTCCGTGGTGGCTCTGCTGAAGAGTCTCTGATGAATTTGGAGAAAACCTAATATGCCCTTAAACGCTCTCGAGAGTCACTCAGCATCAGAGTCGTCCCGGTTGAGTCTGAATGAGGCCGTGCTGAGGGGACAACTGAGGTCAAAGTTCGTACAGTCTTTTCCCTCTACTCCAGTTCCTCTCTGTGCTCCATGCTCAGATCTCTCCTCCCTACATTGGACATTTGCCTCCCCCTGTCGTTCTCCTCCTCTCCGTCCTCCTCCTCCTCTTCCTCCTCCATTCCTTCCTCCTCTTCCTCCTCCTCCTCCTCTTCGTCCTCCTCCTCGGTGCCGTCCATGGAGTCGTCGGCTCCCAGCATGGCTTGCTGCATGGCCAGGGTGGCTGAGTCTGACGACAGCGACTGGAGGCTGTCCATGCTCAGCGGGTCTGGGGGGACGCAAGGAGGAGACACAGAGGAGGTGTTAGGGGTTGGCGCACAATAACAACACACAATAACAGACCAATAACAGATTCCCACATTCACCTGTGAAATTTTCTTTCAGGCAACCGAGGTATAAATTATCTCCAAGATGAAAACTACACTGTAAAATTTCCCAATACAGAGGCAAACATCTTGGAGCTAAAACAGACCTCGACCAAAACAACCAGACATGTCCCTTGTGTGGCTGTAACCACAATTTCTTCATCTCAAAAAAGATGGACCCCCATATGGGAGTGCTGTAAAAAAAAGAGTAAATCTTTAAAACAATAAGAAAATACATGTGGAAATATAAAGAGGGATAAATAAAAGAATAAATAAGTAAATATAAATGTGGATGTAAAGATATATAAAGAGAAATAATTAAGTAATAACCTAAGTAATAATTATAAGCGTTTTCTTTTATTTTCACATTTATATATTATTTTTCTCACGCAAACTACAACTATTACTATTGCTACTATACTCCTTTTTTCCTGTATATATTATATATTTATTTATATAATGTAATTTATTTATTTGTAAACCTTTATTTTCCCTTATTTTTTACCTATCACTTTTTTTAATGCATGACTCCTGCCAGGATTCATGTGTTTATTCAGGCAGAAAGAATAATTATAGGCCATTACATTTATTTTCATATTTATTTGTTAAATTTTTTTCCTGTATACTCTAAATTTTGTCTTATTTATTTTAATATATATATAATGTCATTTATTTATTAGTTTCTATGTTTTGCCTTGTTTCTTTTCCCTCTTACATTTACTTGAATAGATAAGAATCCTTCCAGAATTCATGTGTGCATGAATTTTTACACTCAGTATGGAGAGGAAGGCCCGCCCACAGCCAGCTGACTGACAGCTTGGCCTTTGAAGGAATAACAAAAGCTATTGGAAAAAGAATAACAAAAGGCCTATAAATAAATAAATGACATCATATGAAATGAAGAAGTAAATGAACAAGTGTGAAAATAATTGAAAATGCTTATAATTATATATATATTATATATACTATATATATATATATATATATATATATATATATATATATATATATATATATATATATTTATATAGAGTTATTATTATATATTTCCATATTTATTCATTTTTTTCTTTATTCTTTTACTCTTTTACAAATGTATTCCTTTTTTTGTTGCACTCCTATGACTCCACAGGCTCCACAGAGTTTGAAATACACACTCAGATCAAACTAGAGTGATTCTTGAAGGAAAAATTTAGAGTTTTTTCATAAAAAATTGAATACTCCTTATTTTTGACTTCTTCCCTTCATATGTCTTGTCACATAAATAAAATAACAGAGCCAACAGTGGCACCTGGTGGCTGAGATTGAAACACCAAAGATGACATACTGTCTGAGTTGTTTCCTGTTTGAGATCTGTGCGTCTGCAGAACTCCAGCCACGATGGAGTCTGGCCAGAAGCGCTGTGTTGGACGGTGCTGGGACTTCATCTTCTTGGCTTTAGGAGCCGGGTCAGGATTACTGGCATCCAACATGGGCTGGAGGATACGCCGGCGAGCGTTGATGAACCTGTGAGAGTGAAGAGGGGACATTGGATGAGGAGAGGGAGTGGAAATACTCTAAATATACTATCCTTTTAGGAAAGTTAAACCTACACTTCAGGTAGAAAATCACTGATAGATTACTGTTATCATGAAATGGGGGGTAAAAATCGTTTGTCATAGGACAGAAAATCAGGAGAAATTTTGGGAAGAGTGAAGACACAACACACAACAACAAGGTACAGAACAATGTGAGCTGCAATTAAAGTAAATCAAAAATTATTCAACAAATCTCATCAGTGCGATGTCAGTCACTGATCAGTGATTTTTATGTTACCAAACATACAAAATATATAAAACGACATTACCCTGATCATTTTAAATAGTTTTTTTATAAAATACTTCATATACTTCATAAACAATACAGGAATTTAAAAAGAAAAATATATGATCAGAAACACAAAACATACAATGTTACAACAAGTTTTAAGTATTCTTTAACAAACACAATAACTAGTAACAGTTTCTAACATCATGTCTATGATGGGTTACAAGAAAGTAGATAACACATTATTATGCATTTGGGAAGTTATGTTTAGAATCATGCATGACAGCTTATAACAAGGTTTATTAAGAATTATAAGTGGCAGACATAATGTATTACAAGTTCAGTCTTTATCATGTCTATAGCTGTATGCAAGAGTGACAAAAGAATCTAAGTGCAGGGTTACACAGCACATTATAACCACCATAACTTTAACCAGTTATAAAGGCACACAGTGAGCTGTTCTAATGTATCATAGCAGATTATAAATTCTGAAGTTTCTGGAATGGAATAATGTCTTATAAACATCAATAATACACTATAGGATGACTTTGTGAGCTTTAAAGAAAGTGAAAGCACTGTGGAAGGTTATAAACAATAATATGATGCTATAACATTATTATGAGGACTCATGAGCAGTATTTGCTGGCTCCAAGTAAATTGTAAGAGAAATTCACTATGATTACCAAAGCCATGACAAGTCTGCATCTTCCAAAACTTCACATTTAAATGAATACTTAATAAACCTTGCGTTGTCATGCATGATTATAAACATGTATAGAGTTTCATAAAGCCTTATAATGTCTTATGAATGTGCTTAAAGTGAGAGTGTTGGCCAATATCTAAACCCATCAATTAACAAAAAGCTTGAATCTCCAAATTTCTTTAAGTAAATTCTGGTCTTTCCACTCAAATCTCTTATATTTCTAAATCCTGCTCCTTGAGAACTAAAAGTAGAATCAACGCATGTCAAGAATGGAGACACATTCTCCAGAGACACACATTTGGTCTCAGGTGTACTTGATACACACTGCCAGTAGATGGCGCCACCATGTCAGTAATAAGATGACGAGCTCCAGTAGCTTAATGTTCAGTTAAAGCAGAGTCTCCAGTCATTTTTCCTGCAGGGTTTTCAGTAACATGAAGTGGTGTCTCTCTGTCTGCATGTACACATGAGGTCAGCATCTTACCAGTTGTTCACTTGCAAAAGGGTTAGATTTGTTTGTGCTGCAATCTGCCTCTTCTCGTCTTCTGTTGGGTACGGGTGCTGAAAGAAGGCAGAATTCATTGATTTAATACTGACTCATGTTAAAACCTCTACACTCTGACCATTCAGTAAACCCTCCAATCTCCATATACATTCTACACATCATCCTTTCCTTCTCTGCACACATAGCTAATATTTCCCTTGAAAAGGCCAACAAATGATCACTTCAGAATAAAGGGATAGTTCAGATTATTTGAAGTGGGGTTGTAGGGGGTACTTATCCATAGCCAGTGTATTACCAACAGTAGATGGCAATTGATGCCCCCAGTTTGGAAAAGTGGCAGAAGTACTGGTGTGAGATGCTAAGCAAGTCCTGCTGTGGACAGGGTCAGCAGCAAAACATATTTTAGACACCTAAAAAACAATATCAGTGTCTATATTTAGAATATTTTTCACAGCTTTACCTTAGCTGTCAGGTGGGACTCCTAAAAACTTGGCCTCACTTCCTGCGTCACACTGAGTGCCTGATCTGCATTCTCAATGGCTCATCGCCGTCACTTTTTGGATAAGCTAGCAAAACCTTAATGTACAACCCCAAGATTAAACATACAAGAGCCCTTGTACTGCTGGCTCACTTTTACCTGACTTCTCAAATTGAACATCATAGTGTCAAGCGGGAAATATTTTAAATATATTAAATATATTGTCATTTAGATTAGACTAAATAATGTCCAGCAACAAAAGTTCACTCTGAGGTGGGGCCTGATTTCTAATATCTATGTAGGCTTATAGTATCTTGCATCAGTAGATAACCAAACAGCTTAAGGCAGACTAAATGTCCACGCACATACGAAGGTGTGAGACTACATATTCAAATTATAGGGAAACATGAATAGTATACTCTATACGCCTTCATACCTGACATGGGTTTGATAAAACTATTGTATGTGTGTACTAAAGACTATTTTACCACACATGCAGCACAGCAGCGATATGTACACAGCATGTCAAGGTGCATGTCATTTCACACCATGTGTTTGTGTGCCCACCAACCACTGAACAACAAATAGAAGAGAAGAACCTCTGGCCTGCCTGAATTTTTTTTTTTGCAATTACAATAAAGCTATGTTTTGATGCCAGTTTCTTTTATGAAATACGTACCAGAAGCAGCAGCTACAGCACAGCTACACGGCTACAGTTCTGCAGGTCATAGAGCTATTTATGTTTCTTTAGCTCGACAAATAATCTTTCCTAGTCAATTTCTCAACTGAATTAGCTCAACTACGGGGCGAAAATAAACGGGACGGCTATGATTTGGGTGCAGTTGGTTGCTAGGATGTTTGTGAGTGGTTGCTAAGCAGCGCGAATGGGGGACAACGTGAAGAGGGAATCCCAAAGTCTTAGCCAGATAGAATAATATCATTTTAAAGCAATTATATGTGTTCAAACACTGTTTTATGTGCTGCAGCATGCTTGCAGCACTCAGCAATAACAGAACTCTATTCTGTACTTGCTACATGCTGCAAGCCTGCTGCTGCCACCACGTGCTGCATTCACATCTGGTGTAAAGACACGTAATCCACTACCATTCTAATGAACATATTGTGGCCGCTGCGGATGCTACGCAGAAGACATATAGCAGTTGTGCTGCATACATGCCACATGCAGTGTAAAATGGCAGTAAGATGGAGCACTGCGTGCACTGCTGCATCCTGCAAAAACCATGTCTATACCAGTTTTTGGTGAATCCCACTGTCAGACAGCATTTTTCAGCCGTTATATGAGCCAAATAAAGCTCTCTCCAAAGCCACAAGACTCCTTTGGCAAAAACATACATTTTATCTCCCAGAGCACTGACGTTGCTGGTCTACTGTTGCCTGGATTTTTTTGTTTATCTGTGTTATTGTGTGTCTTTGGTGAATGTGAACTAACCTTTAAAAGACAGAAGTCATAAAATAACACAAACAAAAAAATTGGTCAGCTCAGCGGTAAACCGGCAACTCCTGTGTTCTGAGGTAAAATTAATGTTTTTTTCAAGGGAGTTTGGTGGCTTTGGATAGAGCAGTATTTTACTAACAATAACGATGGATTTCCACCTGAAAAGACTGTCTGACAGCAAGATAAAAATATTCTACATATTAGGCATGCACTTAAACTGATACCGATTTGTGCATTCTTTTTTGGGTGGTAGTTTTGCTGCTGACCCTGTCCACAGGGGTACATTGTTTTTCTTCCTACACCAGTACTGCTGCTTCTCCAAACCAGAGGCATGTTGACCCCCATTTACTGCAGGTAATACACTGACTATGGATAAGTACCTCATACAACCACACTTCAAAACATCCCTTTAATGTACACACACCCATACACAGCAGCCCTCCTTCTCTGCCTCACCATGAGATGCTGAAAGAGCCAGGAGCGCATGATGTTGGTGGCATGTTTGGGCAGGACACCCCTCTTATTCTTGGACTTCTTGTCTTCGCTGTCCAACAGGGACGACAGGTCCACGTTTACCTTCACAATAAACAGCAGGAAGGGAAGAGAGAGGAAGAAAAGAAAAGGAAAAAAAAAAAGAGGAGCGGATGGTAGGGCTTAGTTATTGTTGCCACGGAAACAAAGGGAGACTACCAATTACCTATCTTTTTTTCAGTGGCAAGGGCAGAAACACCTCCTCAAGTGTCACCATGGTAACTGAATTTGAGTAATGATACTTAAAATATAAAAAAAAGCAGCACCCTCGACTGTGTGGAAACACGAGAGGGTCAGCAGTCTGTTTGGTGCTCGGATGTGGAGTCGAGAGAGCCGGGGGTCAGGCCAGCCTTCGGTTAAAAGTTTGGATTTGACAGTTTGGTGGTGAATTAGTGACGAGCTGGTGTGGAGTGTGACTGTGTTTGGCTTCGTTTTTCATGTGTGTTGACCTAAGCCTGTCTTTGTGTTCAGTGAGAAATCATTATTCAGATGTTATTGTTTGGAGTGTGAGCGCTGAAGGACGAGACGCTCTCACAGTATTGACAGTCTCTGACAGCCTGCGGTGTACATATGGATGTGTGTGTGTGTGTGTGTGTGTGTGTGGGCCCATGTGTTTGGTCTAGCTAAGCCATACTTGTGAGGACTGACTCTTGAGAGGACACTATTGTTGTGAGGACATTTGGGGTTGGGATGCTCATCAAAGGATTGGACTGTGGTTGCGGTTGAGGTTAAGTAAAGGTACTGTAAGGGTAAGGTCCAAGGTGTTAAAGGAGAAATCTGGCATTATTCTATATTTTTCTAATTATAAACATTCTACTGGTGGACGCAAAGCGCTACCCCCATGTTTGGAAAAACAATGCGCAAAGTGCCCTCTTGGATGCCTCTATGGTAGATAAAGCATGATAAAACTACCCTCTAAAGTGCCCTTCTAGTGGACAAAATGTGGTAAATTTCCCTCTAGTGTTCTCTTCTAGTGGACAAAACATGGTTAAGCGCCCTCTAAAGCAGTCATTCCCAGAGACTGGGTCAAGAGAGCCTGTTGATTTCACTAAATGCACTTATTTTGTCCTGTTAATGAAGTAATAGTATATTGTTTTCCAGATGAACGACAAACACAAGGAGCTCTGCGTCCACCTTGAGAAGCTGCAGCTTTTATGCACTGACAAACTCAAACCTAAATTGTACATTTACAGTGCTGCCGCTGTACATACTGTATATACATCACTCTCTGACTCCATAAACTGTAATTAGTCTGCCAATCACTCTCTCTCACGCTTGCTAAAGTTCACACTCACCAAGCTACATTACTCAGATGCTCTGTGCTCTGACCAGGCAGTACTCCCGGGCCGGGGCAGAGGCATTTTGCTTCTTTTTTCGTGGTTAGTCCTGTCACTTTATCACCCCGGATGCCATGTTTTTCAGCTCAGCTCAGCTCAGCTACATGTTGCAATCAGTTAAAGAGAAAAAAGAGCATCTGTATTTAGGTCAGTATTGAAAATCATACTGTAGGGATTCCTACTTAATACCCTGGTAGGACGTAATACCTTTATAATGCCCAAGCCTAGGTCATGTGCTGGTGGTTGCTGAATTACCTGTCTGATCAGCAGAGGTCAGTGAAGTTGGGATCTATTCACTCAGTTCTTACTGATAACCCAGGGAGTTCCCCTAGATTAAAGTTTTTGGTCCACTTCTTTTTACCATTTATATTAATATTTTTATGTTTTTAAACAACCGTCATGCACATATTTGTAGGCTGATGATACAATAACTGTTTTTATAACTTTCCAATGATTCTACGACCTGTTTGTTTTAGAATTTTGATTGTTTCTGCGCCACAGGAACTACATGTATGAATGTTCTTAGTTCTTAGAACACAGTATTTAGGGACTTACTTCAGAGTAGGTACTCTCCCAGCACAAGAGGTATTTGGTCCAGACGTGACTTTACATTGATTAGTCACCACATGAACCAATGCAGCACCAGCAACTGCCATTTTTAAAACTCTGTATAAACATTATGTTGAAGTTAGCGTAAACAACAGCCTGTAGCACCATTTATAAATGGAACAAAACAGTTCTTATTGAGTTAGTATGTGATAGAGGAAATACAATGCCGTTTTGATTTGTCAAAGCAGAACACAAACATCTTCGACAGCACTTCCTGTCAACTTGCTACATCAGCCGTTCCCCAGACGTGTT
Organism: Lutjanus campechanus; assembly: GCA_027495735.1. Classification (NCBI taxonomy): domain Eukaryota; kingdom Metazoa; phylum Chordata; class Actinopteri; order Lutjaniformes; family Lutjanidae; genus Lutjanus; species Lutjanus campechanus. The sequence goes on along the minus strand of JAJHUR010107667.1, from coordinate 11,283 downwards.
TTTGTCCAACAACACCTAACATTGTACTGTATTGCTGCCTCTGCTCAACTAGCTGGAGAGAACTTGAAACGTTCTTTTAATATTCCCCAAACTGCTTTTACTGATCTTAAACTTGTTTTGAACACACATTAAACTAAGTTTATGCTGATCTCTTCAGCCGGAAATAATGATAGCAAGTCACATATTTTCACTTTGCACGGATCTAACATTGAAAAAGCTACAGAATATAAATACCTTAGTATTTGAACGGCCGAAAAACTTTCTTTCAAATATCATAGTGACGACCTTGTTATCGAACTTAGACAAATAAAATCGTTCAATATCTAGAAACGGTTAACTTCCTGATATTTTGTAGAAATAGGATCATTGAATCTGTTTTTCTGTCTATTTTGGATTATGATGTGATTTATAGGCATGCCTCTGCCTCGACCCTCAAGCCCTTGGATGCTGTTTATCATCCTGCAGATTTATCACTGGTGATGGTTATAACACTCACCACTGCATCTTATATAATACGGTTGGGTAGTCCTCTCTGTCTCAGAGGTGGGATGAGCATATGTACTTGTTTATTTCCAAGACTATCATTGGCGAATTGCCACTGTATATTTTATCTATGTTAATTTGGACTTTTGGACCTCATCGAACTCGATCCAATAACTGGCTTTCCATACAAATCCCCTGAGTTTTTACTGAACTGGATAGATGTGATTTTAGTTTCTGTGCAGCGACCATCTGGAACTCCTTACAAAACTAAAAAAAAAAAAAATTATATTCTGGTATTGCATTTTTGTCCAAAAATTACAAAAAGTGAGCCACACAGTTGCACTAAGTGACATGTTCCTTCACTACCATCAACACACACACTGTAGTTTATTTTGTCTCAGTCCCACATCCACCATTCTGCTGCCCCAAATACTCACTGTGGATTAATCCTTCACTGAAAATAGTCCCTGACATATGAATAATAACAGTGGCCAGCTGTTTTAGGAAATTACTGAGCCTATTTTCTTAATGAAACTATATATTTGTGAACCATTTTTAAAGATTTATGATGTCAGTGTAACAACCAATGTTTTGTACTTGGGGTTCTGTGTTAGAAACGGGTTAGGGAGGTCAAAAAGTATTGAGAGAAGGACAAAAGCAAAGTCGTTTTTGCTCTATTTTTAGTGGGATTTGTTGACAGAAGGGGCCATATATACTGTAATACACCAGAATTCTGTCTTTGATGCCAGTTTCTTGTGTGTTTCTTGTGCAGTAAAAACTATTCACACAGTCACATGTTAAGAGCCACCTCCCATCTTGGGACAAAATGCTTATCTCCCCATGGTGAACCAATATTTCTTGCATGGGGCTAAGATTTCGTTTTGGTTAGTTTCAGGGTGTTAGGTGAAAGTTTGGTTTAGGGCTGTATTTGTAATGGTTGAAGGGATAGTTTGGCTTTGGAGTTGTATGAGGTACTTGAAGCACTCCGCGGTCAGTGTATAGACCCTTTTATAGTCAACATCACTGAAAAGCTGCACATGCATCCCGAGGAGATATCAAGCTACAAATGTAGAATCAAATGTTTTACCAGCACCAAAATCACCAAAACATCTGGTTGTTGCGTATACGATATGTCAGAATCGATATTCCACAAGTCAACTTAAGTTGTACAGAATTCCGACAGGATCACGGCTGTTTCAGAGCAATCAGTGGCATCTATGGCTGCAAGCTATGAAACAATGTGACCGAAACTGCTAGTGTTCGTAGTGCCCATTGACAGGTATTCTGGTCCGCCATACTTCCATTGCCAAACTACATGTGCAGCTTGCTCATTGTTTACAAACTCTAAAAGGGTCTATCAACTATAGTAAATGGCAGTTGACACGACCCCACTTTGGAGAAGCACCAGGGGTACCAGTGTAATGAAGCTAAGCAATGTACTGCTGTGGACAGGCTCAGCAGTAAAATGTTAGCCACCTAAAATAATCAATATCAGTTGAAGTGTATGCTGTATTTTGAATATTTTCACTTCTTAACCTTGCTGTGACACAGACTTTTACAAACGGAAACTGCTGTTAAACATTGCTCTCTCCAAAGCTGCCAGACTCCATTTGCAAAATCAGTCATTTTACTGTGCAGAACACTGGCGTTGCTAATACATTGCTTCTTCCATTGGTTAGTTTGTTCATGTTATAGGGTGAATTCTGTGTTTTAAAAGGTTGATTCGGATTCTCCAAAGTCACACAATAACACAAATAAACAAAAGGATCAAGGCTGGCGGTCGATGAGCAACTCCCATGTTCTGCGAGGTAAAATTAGTGCTTTTGCTAATGGAGTCTGGTGGCTTTTGAGCGAGCAATATCTGGCTTATATAACAGACGTTCTGTTGCTGACCCTGTCCACAGCAGTACATTGCTTAGCTTACTCCGCTCTGCTTCTCTAATCTAGGTGCGCGTCGACCACCATCTACTGTAAGAAATACACCGACTATGGATAAGTACCTCACACAACCCCACTACAAATAACCTGGACTATCCCTTTAAAGGTAAACCCCACATTCTGCAGAGAGAATGCAGGTCGATAAAGTGTTTTCCTTTGTGTCTATGTGTCTACACTGGTACAGTATCTGTGTGGTGATTTTATTGTGGAGATAAATTTGTGTGTGTGCTCTGAGGCAGATAATATGAAACACAATGGGCCCTCAACAGCAACCATTACCAAACCCTCTTTGACACTATCTGCAAAGAGCTATACTTCATATTCGGAATAAAAACACATGAAGGTACACACTCATACACGCACAATGAATTACATCACACACTGCCTGCATATTCATAAATATGTGACATATAACATGAAACACATCGCTTTAATCTGTTGTTGTCATTGTACTGAGCAGTACCAGCTACTTCAAGTGTTGTTCTGATTTTTTTCTGAATGAGGTGCCCGTTTGTGAAGGCTAAAACACTTCAGATGGGAGCATACTTATGAAAATTTCATATGCATAAGCATGCAGGACAAAATGCATGAATAAATAAAAAAGTCTGCTAAAGAATATAAAATTGATTAATTTTATGCAGAGCATAGTAGTGGAAAGGATCCCGGCTGTCTTTGAGATAAATAACAGACAACCTTCCCTCTTTACACACGGCGCCCATAAATACACACTCAGATCCCCCCCTCATACACCCCACACAAAACAAAACTCATTACACTTGCAGCTGGGTGTCACGTGGATCGCCCTCCTCTCCACCCCCCCTCCCTCAGCCCTGGGAGTGCGTGTGTTCCGGGGGAAAGCGAGGTTGAATTAATTGGCGGCACCGAGCTCAAGAGTGTGATTACTCGGGGCTTGTCGTTAAAGCAGCGACGGGGCTGCGTTCAATTCCCAGCCCACATGTAGCGCTCTGCCTCAGCTGGGTCACGGCTATTCACCGAGGCCTCCTCTGACTGTCAAGAACAGAATCACCTGGCTGAAAGTGAGCTGCTCTTCAGGCCACTGCTGCCGTACACTGAGCCCTGCTCCCAGTTTTATTTATATCTATAGGCAAATGTTGAGACTGTCATGGCCAGACAAGGACTGGTCGCACCAGTGATACCTTAAATCCACTCAGCCTGGTGCTTTTCTGAAACGTGCATGTGCTTGACATGTCTAAGAAATGAAAAAGAGCAGTTGTTATTGAAGGCAAGTGTAACATTTCTGCATTAAATGTCCAAAAACACCTAGACATATAGACATATGCTACATGTTATGTTTGGGAAAGGGTTAGGTTTGGGAAGTAATGGACTACATGTAACAGGATTACGTAATTGGATACAAAAAAAGATGACTGTATTTGATTGCAGTTGCAGAGGAACATGAGCAGGATTACAATTTTCTAATACATTTTAAAATAAAGAACTGAAGAACTGAAGAAGTCTTTCATCTTATTTAAATAGACATTTACAGGACAGACCAACCACTAACATTAGCTACACAAACCAACTGCTAAAGTTAGCTACACAAGACAACTGCTAACTTTATACTTCTAATATTAACTACAAAAACCAACCACGAACCTTAGCTGCACAGAACAACCACTAATATTAGCTACACAAAACAGCCGCTAACGTAAGGTACCCAGAGCAGCTTCTATAATGAGCTACGCAGACCAACCACTAACATTAATTACACAGAACAACAACTAATGTTATCCACAAAGACCACCTGCTAACATTAGCTACACAGGCAACCACTAACATTAGCTACACAGACCAACAACTAATGTTATCGACACAGACAAACTGCTAACATTAGCTACACATGCCAACCACTAACATTAGAGAGCTAACATGAGCTAAACAAACCAACCACTAATGTTGGCTACACAGAACAACTGCTAGTATTAGCTGCACAGATCAACTGCTAACTTCAGCTACACAGAAATCCAGTTTGCTAGCTAACCTGTTACTACTACTATTGCTGCATTTACATATTCATAATCACCACGATTAATCTAAACATGTTTTCACAGATAACAAATGAAGGAACAGCTGGACAAGCAATTAATAAACCAACCACGAACATAAAACATTATATCAGGCCAAACAATTTCACCATATTTGGTACTAAGGTAATCCAAAAGTAGCGTATTCATATTCCCAAACGTTTCCAACAACAGTCAAACAGAAAAATCTGTACTATATTCAAGGTAACAATGACGGTATGAAAGTGCTACAGCCAGTAATATACCACTGAATTGGAAATTGAGCTCTTGTGTGTTTTTAGCCAACTTCCATAAAGAATATTTTGTCAGCTTTACATTTGTTGGTTTATTGTTTTGTTTTCAGTCTGTGTTCAGTCTGCATTGAGACTGAGTCAGCACCAGTTATCCAGGTCAGATTCCCTCTGTTCTTCCTTTGTTTACAGAGCATTATAAATAGCTTTGTAAAGGCAACAAGCACTGCATCATATGTAACAATGTACAATAAAGTTGTCTTTTTGTTTTGCTATGTTTATTGTAACCTTTTCATGGTTGTATATTGTGAAATACACAACCATAGAAAAGAACAATTAAACAGTCAGTTTCAGTCTCTGCATTTAACCCATCAGAGTATCAGGAGCAGTGGGCAGTCGCTGTACAACATCCGGGGTCCAGCTCCGGAGGAAACCCACGCAGGCATGAGGAGAACATGCAAACTCCATTACAAACCAGGATTGGAACCCACAACCTTCTTCCTCTGAGGTGAAAATATTGTTAAATATTTTAATACATTATTCACTTGGGAACCAGACAAATCTGTTAAGCTCATATTTTCTCTGCTCTGGCAGATATGTTTAGCCCCGTTTCCATTATGATAGAATTCCACCAGCCTTGGATATGTTCACATCTGTTTATTTAATATTAGGCGGATCTATATGATGACTGACAGAGGAGTGCCATTGATCCAGATTTGAAAAGTCACATGTCACATGTTTCACTGCTCTGATTGGTTGTCCAGTTGTGTCCAGTCAGCAGATTCTTTCAGCGCAAATGCACCAGTCTCCTGAAACTCAGGTCAGATCAGGGGTGATCAAATAGCGGTCAAGATTCTGATACTTTGTCCTTGTAACCAAGCACAGTAATGCACGCTGGTTGTATGTATATCCAGTTCAACGACAGGCATTTTGGCCTGCATGTGTTGATAATGCCCCTTGGAAATTAAAAATGAACTGAGAGGTTCCAGACTAATTCACTTTCTCAAAATGATGCCAGGCTAATATTCAGCTGTGATGATATAAGGGCGGAGCTCAACCAAATTAGTACCATTAAACAAATGTCAAATCAACTCTGACTCATCATTCAGAAATAAAACAGAGTCAATGAATTCCCTGGATGAACATATGAGGCTAAATGGCTGTTGCCGTTTGCCTTACTTTTGTTACGTTTAGGTACAACTTCAGGGAAACCACTGTAGCTGGTTGCTGGTAGCATTGCTTTTGGGCTTTAACAATGCAGCTCAGCTCACTAATGTAAAACATCAGCCCAGTCTCGCAAACTTGTCAGATACTGTCATTAGTCTCTGCCTGTTTGGCAACTCATACAGACATGCACGGTACCCGTTATTGGCTGAAAGAGACGCACCAGGCTTTCGGCGTGGTATAATGAGAGAGAAAGCTTGCATACAGAGGAGGTGAGGTGGGTGGATGGCTCAAACAAACACAGGACTTTCACCCAGGAGACTGGGGTTTACAGTATGTCCCATGTGAAACTAAAATGTAATTCAATGTTACATGTAACACGTGACTTGCATCCTGTGACTTTCGTGTCATAAGTTGTCCCAGTGACATAATGTGACGTACGTAATGTAACATACTTACTGTAACCTCAAACATAGCCTTATCCTAAACCTACCCAAGTACTTTTTTAATTCTATACCTACCCAAAGTACAACCGATTCACATTAATGATGTGTTAAAGATCATGTAAAGCAACAATAAATGTGTATTCTGGGCCATCGGGACATACACCCTTACGGCGTACGGCGAGAGGGTCTGCCGTCTGATGGGGCTGCAGCCCCAACTAGTGGCAGGCACCTGCATAACACCTTAGAGATCGTGCATGAATAAAGTGTTGATAAATAGTTTAACCAACTAGTATTTCTGATGCCAACTAGCGAGGGTGGTGACGTTTGATCGTGTAGTCAACTAATCACGCACATCCCTAATTCGAATGATTAAAAAAAATTGCTAAAAATATAAAATTAGGTCTCAAAATCGTGAAAAAAAATGAGAGTTTTCTCTGCTCTGAAAGGCTGGGGATATGTCCGCTCCACTGTCTCAGTGTCAAACACCACTACCACCTGAAAACAACGTGAAACGTGGACGCTCCACCTAGCAGCGTAACCAGACACCAGACAGGATGATACTTCCTTTCTTCTGTGTCAAGTTGTTGGAACTGAAGTGAGCTGAAGAGAACTGCTGGTCTGATTTGGACTGAGAGAGTCGCTGAAGGTACATTTGTAACTGGTTTGTGGGGCTGGGGTCAGCCCTATGTTCCCACAGCCCAATGGTCCCACAGCCCTATGTTCCCACATTCCTAAGATTTTTTTTTTCCACTGAAAATTTTGAAAATTAGGCCCTATGTTCCCACATGTCTCACATTTCTAAGATCCTGTTTACACGAAGGGAAAACGCAGATATTTCCACGCGGTTTGGCCTCTCATTTACACAAAAACCCTGTTTTTATCTTAAGAAAACGATTATTTCTAAAAACTCTGGGCAAAGTGGAGATTTTGGAAAACTCTGGTTTAGCGATTGCAAGTAAATAGGGAAAATAGGTAATTTTTGAACAACACCCTGCCCTAGTGCCTGTTCCAAAATATTCTAACACAACTGCTGAAGCCTTTTGAGCTGAAAAAAGTAAATATTAAAACTTTAAACGTGTCCTTGAGTCATAAAAAAATCCAGTTCCAGGTATTCATGTTGGTTTGACTGTTCCGAAGCCTTTCACAGACAGCAGATAAAACATTTGTGTGCTGAACTTCAAAACACAAAAATCAAGTCTGTCAAAAGGTTGAGTGAGTATTAACTTTGAGTTTTATTTCCTAAATCATCATAAAAATATTATAATCTACAGTCTGAACGAAGTTATTTTAAGTGTGTGTCCTTACATGACTTTAATTTGCAGTTGAACCTGACAGAATCATGTAAGCGGCCTGAACACGATGGGAACAAACAATTTCCATTTTGTCTGTCAGCGGGGGGGCCGTGTTCAGACAGAGACAATGAAAAGGAGCCCTGGGGGGGTTTGTGTGAGATGTAAAGAGGCTCTTTTAATAATAACAGATCGAGAGCTGGTGGTGAGGGCGCGGGGGCAGGGAAGGAGGGAGGGAGGAAGAGAATGTGACGGCCAAAGCGTCGTCAGGTTGAAATGTTTTACCTGTGAGTTCTGGATCTGGATGGTTCCCGGCGGCAGCGCCTGCGTTAACACTTGCCCTTGCGATGTCACCATGGCAACCGGCTGGTACAGGGTCCCACCTGAGGGGATAATTTGCCGTCATGAGTATCAAGTGGCTTCAGCAGCCACTGGCAGCCACATCCCTTCACCACCACCAGAGCCTTATTAACTTCTTGCGAGCCCCGCAAACAAAAACACAGCAAACAAGAGAGCGAATGATTAAATTCAAGGTGCATTAATGTCCTTTAACCCTGGAAAAAAAGAAGAAGAAGAGGGGAGTGTGTTTTTGCTGCCGGCTTAATTAGTCTTGATCAAGACGCTCTCATCACAGTCTGTTTGAGCTCTTCAATGTGTAGTGATCAAAGGCAGAGACATTGATTTATTTTGGGTTAAAAGGGATTTCCAGAGGGCAGGATTAACATTTCACTGTACAGGCTTGACATTATAAGAACCTATCAGCCAAGCACCCTGTGAAGGATACTATCATGGCTCTCTGATACACAAGGCTCAGTCACTACAGATGTGCATTCAAAGAAAACATTAAAATAATAGCATTTCCAAACGTTTCCATTTATTGTAGAATGGTGTGTAGTGATATGGTTGAAACATGCTCATCATACAGATTATTCTTCATTATATTCTCATATGTGTTTGACAATATGGGTTATTTATCCAAAATCCTGCTAAATACTATAAGTTGACATTACATACTATGGTGGTCAACTACTTTAAAGGGACACTTTACCCAAAAATCAAAAATGCATATTTGGCCTGTAGTGCTATTTATCCATCTAGATAGTTTTGGTGTGAGTTGCAGAGTTTTGGCAGATATAGATGTCTGCCTTCTCTCCAATATAATGGGGCTAAATGGCGCTTGTGGTGCAAAAAGCGTCAAAAGAGCACGTTTAAAAATTTGAAAACCAGCATCTTTTTTCCAGAAATCATGACCAGGTTACTCAAAATACTGTAATCCACAGACCTTGTTGTGAGCAGCGTCATAAAGGAACTATAGTAAAAAGAGGGTGGCTTCAGTAGATTCTACTGCAGAAAGAAAGCAGTTCCTACATTAAACTGCTCACAACAAGAACCCTAGATTATCTTGAGTAACCAGGTCATGATTTTTGGAAAGAGATACCAACCCTAACCCTAAGTCACACCAAACAAATCTAGATGGATAAATAGCACTACTTGCAGAGGACGTATTTTTGATTTGGAGATGAACTGTCCCGAGTTTGTATGTACATTTACAACAGCTTATTAGAATCTGTTTAGCATTTTATGTGCCAAATGTCATTACTTTGCAGCAGTCTTCTGAGGAATACATTACAAAGTGATTTATAGTAAAAACAACAAAGCAACAAGACAGGGTAGAAAAGTATTAATAAATAAACACCAGGTTTGCCATGGGGCGTTCATGGCTACTGCATTTAAATAGTCATTGACTACTCCCTAGTCGCAGGAGATATATCATATTTTTTCCACTAGTAACAATGATCACTTCTTGTTAAGAGGGTCTCAAATACAACCAGTTAAGGGTTAATTAATGTTGGTGAAAATAGCAGTGACCTTGTCCTTGATTGGCTCTGGGAGCCTGTTTACAATTGAGCCGCAGTCTGATTGGACTAAACCTCCAGCAAGCTTGTCAGAGCTGCAGATAGCTGGTTTGACTGCAGCTGCTTTCTTGAGGTTATAGTGGGGGTCTTTTCTTCTCTAAATATCTTTAATTCCGTATATATAACATGGCTGACCACAGATGAACAGTTAGTCTAAAAATAATTCAGCGTGGACAAGCGGTTTTGATGATTGACTAGTCAACCACTCTGAGAAACCCCTAGCTTGCCACAGTAGTGGGTGTTACCAGTGTTAGACGGTGTTCAGTCATATACTGATTACATTACCTGACACCATCTAAGTGTGTTATGAATACATAGTCGGACGACTGACACTACAATTATTAACTCCAAGTGTCAGAATTCAAACGTAACGCTAATCACAGCCTGACCTGAGCTTGCTACATATCTGTACAGACCAAAATCTGCGAGAGGCACAATTATACGGAGCCCCAAATACATTACAATGAAGGTACTAGATGGTGCTAATTTGTCTAAACTCAGGCTAATTCAGCTAAAACAAGCTAAACTTGACAAGCAGCTTAGATTGCAACTTGTCTCTACAGTTGTTGGGGTCAGTGCGGGTGATGTTTGATAGACCTGGCAACTTGAAATGTATAAAGGAGCCAACTTTATAAGCACTCATTTTATTCAACGTCAGAGGAAGATCTAAATATCTGACCTTAAAGACGCTATAATGTTCCAAATATCTTCATCTTTTCTTGTGTAGCGTTTTAACTTTGAGTTTATTAACTGGTGGGAAAGTTTCCCCACTGCGGCATCCCTAATAAACATAATCCAACTGCCAAAATGTACTACACTGAATAAATTAGCATTAAAAAGATGGTATTTGAGCCACACAGCAACATTTGGATTAGCTGGAGCAAAATCTATGGTGTCTTCTGACTAAGACCTGAAGGAAAGGAACTGTAGTAATCTAAACTACAAGAGATTTTTTTTTTTTTAAAAAAAGGTCAAAATCTGAGAGAGGTGGAAATTGTTTAATTTTGTTTCTTACCCTTGTCACTCGATTTCCAAAAAGACTAGAGTTAAATATCACTTCTAAATTGCATGCACTGCCCTTTATTTTAATAAATGACTCAGCTATGACTGGACAAAAATAAAGGGTTCGACAATTTTGGAAATGCTGTATTATATAAGCATGTGTGACCATGGAAACTTAAGAAAATTAAGCCTTTTAATGTTGAAGCTCCACAGTCTTTATGAAATGAAACTGCTCGTCTGACCACAAGACTCATGGATGTCAAAGTTTTCAGATTTAACTATGAGGAGTCAGATAAATTCAATAATTAATTCACTGGAAAACAAATGCAAGTCAAAATGAACATTGCTTGTGTATGTGTCTGATGTTTTAATGTTTGTGTGTAATGAGATGCTCACCTGATACCACTTGAGAGTTGATTGTAGTCATGGCGACATTGCCCTGTTGCAGACCCCCGGCAGGCACCACAATCCCTGAAGGGTTAACAGAGCTGGAGACAGAGGTCATGGATGGAGAGGAGGTCTGAATTAGTTCCTGGGGGATCACAGAGAGACACTAGTGAGCAAAATGTAAAGAGGGAGCTCTACTGTTTGTGACTGAAACACTCCCAACAGCAAACTCTACCTGCTGGTAAATGACAAGGCGTATCATGGCAACTGCTACACAGAGAGGGACTCACTATGAAGGAAGTGCGGCACCCAGAGAGAGTTTCCTGACTGACCTGCTGCATGTTGAGACTGGTGTGTGACGGAGAGTAGGGTCCTCCGAGGTC
>JAJHUR010107665.1:7276-17858 GCA_027495735.1 Lutjanus campechanus | reverse complement strand
TGGACATTGTTATTGTCTCACACTGACTTTCAGAGGCTTTTAGACCGAGCCAAGAATTAAGCTAATTAGGAAAACACTGATCATACTTTTGGCACACATTTGGTAAGTTTCAAAGAGCCCAGAAATACTGAATCCTTGGAGAGCCCATCGTAGTCAAACACTAATTTCAAAAATGAAGGGCAGGAACTTTTTTTAGGGGCCACGGTGCAAGGATTTTACTTGACAGCAGAATAATTTGTCGGTAGCCGGCGTAGTGTGAAGGTTAAAGCAGACTTCAGCTGTATTGGAGCGGCGTTTGTTTGACTGGACAGCAATGATGGAAAGAGTGATGGAGGACAAAAGGGAAGACTGTCAGCAGAGAGGGGGGTTGACTCACCTGATCGATTGTTGGGTGAGGTTCGTACGGGAGAGATGGACGGAGTACGAGAGGAAGAATAAGGTCGCTGTCTGTCTCTCTCTATCGTGGAGGAGGAGCCGACAAAATGGTACTGGGAATAGCCATCCTGAGGAAGAGGAGAGGAGAAAGGACAGGAGAGAAGAAAACAAGATGAAAAGAGACAAGGAGAAGAGATAAGAGACGAGACCATGTTAAAAATAAGTCAGTGATATCCAGAGATGTGAAGCAGCTAAGCACAAATACTTCATTACTGTACTTAGGTAGATGTTTTAGTTATCTGTATTTCTTTTTACTTTCACTCCTTACATTTTAACACAAATATCTGTACTCTCTATTCCGTAAATGTTCAAAACAGGCTCGTTATTTTATTTTTAATGCAAGACAAAAACAACATAAAAAGGAAAAACAAGACAAAATCAACTCAAAAAAGACTAGATTTAACGAGATGTAAGAAGACATAACAGGATGAAAATGATGTAACAAGACAAAAATGACATAACAAGACATAACATTAGGAAAACAACGTAACAAGATGTAGAAAAATGATGTAGAGGATGTAACAGGACAAAAACTAGATAAAAATGCTGTAACAAGTCAAAAACAACATAAAATACATAACAAGACGAAAATTACATAAAATACGTAAAAAGACGAAAACGACGTGACAGGATGAAAACTACGTAAAAGATGAAACAAGATTAAAACGATGTGACAAGACACAATACATAACAAGACAAAAATGATGCAAAAAACATAACAAGACAAAAATAACGTAACAAGACATAACAATAGTTAAACAGTGTAGCAAGATCTACTGTAACAAGACAAAAATGATGTGGAAGATCTGACAAGATGAAAACTAGGTAATAGATGTAACAAGACAAAACCAACATAAAAGATATAACAAGACGAAAAAGACAGAGACCAATGGAGGAAAAGTAAGGTTCGGTTAGTTTCGCACAGAAACAGCCAGTAGAAATGTTCCTCAGAGGGGACATTTTTACTTTTAAACTTTAAGTTAATTTCAGAGCCTGTACTTTTTCACTTTTACTTCAGTAAAGAAGTAGTCTTTTTTACACAATTATCTGTACTTCTACTTGAGTACAGAATGTGTGCACTTCTGTCATCTCAGGTGATATCTACTGAAACACCAACATGACTGACAGTTCCAGTGTTATTCAGTCAGGCAGACTTTACCTTTTTGTAGAGGCTGCGGAGGTCTCTGTATTGCCACATGCTGTTCAGGACTTGAGATGCTGCCTTTACCACTTTAGGACTATGTCTGGGAATTCAGCAGAGAGGAAAAGAAAATACACAGTATAAAGCTCGACTGTCCTTTGATTTGTTCTAGTGGGAGCTATAAAAACATCACAGAACAGAAGAAAAAGACCAAAATAATAAAGAAACAGACAGAAAGCAGAGACACTACACCAACACGTAAAGCATCTCCTCACTGCAGCCTCCCAAGAAGAAATGACCAAAGATGCAGAATGGAAATGTCGTCTTTATCTCCTCAAATATGGCACTTCAATTACCAAATTGCATAATTGCTCAGTTGATTGATTGATTGGCCCATATTTCATTTCGCATCCTCCAGCGTTTGACTCGGCTGACTAATGGCTGTGGGTGTAATTGGCCCATATGGCCTTATCAGCGTCTAGGAAATTAAACTTTATTTCTTCAAGTCATTTGGGTAAATGTTATTGTTTTGGATTCTGGGACTGCACATCCTGCCCTTTCAGTGATGCAAAGCAGGGAACCTCAAGATGTGATTTGAAGAGCAGGCAAGCATTTTTAAAAAAATAGAAATCACATGTTTATCAATTGATTCTTCTGTATCATTCAGTCAAAACAACTATAATGATTCACTCTTTGAATAATTACAGAAATTAGTTTCAGCATTTGATTATTCACAGAGCACGGGATGAACTTTTGGATGTAAAAGTAAGATCCAAATTCGTCATCTGCTATTCTGGCTTACAAAGGAAAAATGCAGTAACCACTGCACATATTTGCTCAAAACTGAGTTAAAACTTAAACTGACCTTTTTATGTGTTATTATATAAAAAGTATGCAACAGAATATCATTTCTGTGAAGAAAAACAGAACTGTTTTGTAAAACAGAACTGATGACTGCCATATACAGACATACAGAAGATAGGTAAGGGACGATATTTAAAATATAGTTTCTTATGCTGTTGCAGTGTCTCTCAAAATAAAGAAACTGTTAATGCTTTCTCTATGATGGTACTTCTACCCACAACCTCATGTTCTCATCCCTCTGTACTCCCTCCTCGTCTTTCTTCCCACCCCCCTTCCACTTGTCAACATCCTCCCATTCGGCTTACTTGTCTCCTTTGCTGCGGGCGATGCCGATGAGCTTCTCGATGCCGCCGGCGTCCCTCAGGGCCTTGGTGTTCTCCATGTTCTTGGTGATGACCTCGTGCAGGGCGCAGCAGATAGCCGTGATGGTGTCGTCCGACATGGTCTTCCCCACCAGGCTGCTGGTGTTGCCGCCTCCTCCTCCCCCGCTGGTGCTGTTGTTGTTGTTGCTGCCTCCGGGCAAGCGGTGCACCAGGTCCCTCATGGCGTATTTACCTGTGGGCACGGTGGGTTAAGAGTGACAGGGTGGGTGGGAGAGGGGTTGAAATGAGGAGACAAGGTGGAAAAAAGAATGAAAGAAAGACAGTTTGAGTGTTTGTCATTCTAACTTTGTATAATTTATCTGTTGTAACTTTTTTGCATGTATTAAATTTTTGGCTAAACTTTTAATCTAACAATAACGCCAACAAAGCAGGCGGAATTATCCTGAAAATTTCAGATAATTTACAACACAGGCAGGCCAAGGCAAAGACAGTTTGTAGTATCTATTTTTCACTGACTTGCATCTAGATTTGATCTATTTTTTACTTCTACTTCTACTAACTGAACCCATTTGCAGAGAAAGTTGTCAAAGTATGATGCTGAACTTCACTTACAGGATAACTTTATAAGACACATTTTACTTCACATTTGTTCTTTTTTCTGCTTTGAAAGCAAAATATAGTGACGGTGGGAACAACCGCAGGCAACTGCAAAATGACTCTCAGGAGAGATACTACCGACAGTTCCATGTCAGTTCTGTTCTCAAAACTTACACATTGATCCTACTAGCTAGTTGATTTGATCTATAAAACAATATATACATATATATGAAGGATTGCCTGCTTGCCTGGGGCAAGTAAAATGCCGTGTTGACGTAGTAAATCTAGCAACTCACTTGCCCGACCAAACAATTGGTAAAAAAAATAATTAAATTATAAAAATTTTGATTATCGAGTAATTTTTCATGCAAAAAAAGGCAGAAAATGCTGTTTTCAGCCTCTCAAGTATGGAGATTTCCCGCTTTTCTCCATTTATTATCATATTAAACTGAATATCTTTGCTTATGACAAAATGAGACATTTAAGACATAGACACCTGGACTCTGAAAAATTGGGATGGGAATTTTCTGAAACTTTAACGACACTTTTAGGACACTTGCAGCTGTAATTTAAACATGACAATTAACTTTAGTCTTTGTTGTTTTTTTTATAACTAGCCAATTTGTACAGGGACAAGTAGAAGCTGACTTTGGGCAAGTAGATTTCTGATCCACTTACCTGACCAGACAAGTGAAAAAACACTTTGAACATTGATATGGAAAGAGAAAAAGGTAAAGGACCTACCTCTGACATACCATCACTTCAGAAAATCAAACAAGCATGAAACCCTTCCCCTTTGCCCCTCACCCACTAATCATTTTGTAAACTTCTAAAGTCGACTGTGGTCTCTGCTCTGTTCCTTTTCTCACCTTAAAAACCCTTGAAAGCTTCACCTCAAAGCTTTGACTGAGTAAATGCAGCCTGGCTGGGTGGCTGTCAGACTATGACGCTGACTTGGCCACGTAATCTAACACCGACTGACTACATTTCCCATGACACCCCAGCACTGCTGTCAGGCAATCTTGTCCACTCTGTCCTTTGCCCCACATTCTGATTGGGTCATCACCCCGGGGTGGAGGGGGCACGTCATGGCTCACTGACAGTTCACATCCACACTATACTGTATGTGTTCTATTCCCAGTGCATGACATATATATATATATATAAGCTACTCCTGATTCTTTGGGTTAATATTAAAACACATACCTGTAATAGCCTACTGAATAAAATAAAAACACTAAAGATACTAAAGATAATCCACAGATCTTGTTGTGAGCAGTTTCATGTTGGAACTATTTTCTTCCAAGCTGAACCTTCCAACCGTATCACTGCACAGAAGGAAGCGTGCATCTACTCATGGATGAGAGGCTCATGCTGGTGACAGCACGGGATGTAAACACTAATGGCATCCTCCTCGGCTGAGCTGTGACGTTAGCACCCCTGAGCTAGCTAATGATACATTATTCAGGTGTAACCGTGTGATGATTTCTGGAAAGAGACATTGAGTTAAAAAAAAAAATGTATTCGTTTTTGCCTCACTGAGCACCAGAAGCTGTGCGCCGTCTAGTTCCATTAAATTTGAGAGAAGGCAGACATCTCCACTGCTGATGTCTCCAAAACTCTGACACTAATACCAAAACTATTTAGATTTTACTAAAGGTGAGAGTAAAAATTTATATTTTTGATTTAGGGGTGAACTTTCCTTTAAACACATGAAAAACATAACATGCTGTAGCATACCGAATCAAAACTTTTTCTAACAATTTGGCTCATTTCAACTTTCTAAATGAAATTTTCAATAAAAACCACAATTCTCTCCAGATAATCAAAGCAATTCACACATATAAACTGGCTTATTACAGTAAGTTATCAAACATGACGAAGCATGTAAACAACTTAATTCAACTATTGCCATATACTCGCAATATTCTCTTTATTATAAACATACAAACAGTGAAAATGAAGCTCTCAATCAAGTTTGTAACATTGCAGCAATAAACAACAGTTGGCTCACAGCAGACCTGTCTGTGCAGACAGTATTGATATCTACTGCTGAAAGCTCGGAGGACGCAGCTACACAGTCTGGTGTGTCTCTAACTCAATTTCATCATGTTAACACAACGCGAGTGAGGGCAGGACAGTATGTCAAATCGAAATATACATGAATGCCCTGTGGCAGCGGGATTTAAGATTGATACAGTATTACAATCTACGTACACTCATGAATGGTTGCATTCACATACAGCACACACACACACACACACACACACGCACACACAGACACAGCTCAGTTCAGAGCCTCAAGCATCAGACAGTAAAGTGGAAGGAAGCACGAGGTTGTTGCTATGGGGACCAGCAGAAAAGCAGAGTTTATTAGAGACATCACTCGATCTCTAAAGGAAAATCAAGCATCACACGATCACTCAGAGCAACAACAACTATCTGCTTAAGAAAGGAAACTATCTGAATATCTGCAATTACACAGACAAATATGATAGAGACATTTATCTTGTTTTTAATGGAGAAATCCGCAAACCCACCGCCAGTCAGCCATCCCTAACAGCAATAACCCTCTACACCAAAATGGCATTTTAACAGCTCCTTTTCAAATAATTACTGCTAAACATTTCTACTTAAACAAGTATCATATTCACCATTAAAGCAAGTGACTAATTCTGTAAGTGGGTCAAGATAACTACACTTGTTATCAGTGCCATTATCTCCAATTAAGGCAGAATTAAGCACATGAAAAATACACTCAAATTAAACTCTTGAATTAAGTTGGTGTGCTTTGGAAATTGTGCATTAACCTATTGGCAGGCTACTTTTGTGTCACCTTTTGTGTGTGTGTGGGTGTGTGTTGGTGGTGGGGAGGGTATTTTCGGGGACACATTTCAGACTAAAGACCAGTTAATTTGGAACGTGGGGACCAGTTAACTGGGACGTGTCCCCAGTTGGAAAAATGCTGATTTTTGGCTTCAGTGTTTTATTTTAGGTTAAGGTTATAGTAAAGGTTAGGTTTAGGCAAGCAGTGATTATGGGTAGGGTTAGGTCTCCAGGAAATGAATGTAACAATGTGATTCCCCTGGGTACGTCGCATCTGCGGTGCCATTTTGATCCACCCTCCACAGGGCTTCCTGCCCCACCAGGAGCATTTGTGGAGTGGAGCATTTTGCCTGCCTGATTTTGTTGACTTGCTCAGATTTTGTTGATTTAGTCATTATTCCTGATTTTTGTGCTTCTATCATGGATAAGCAGGCTATGTGGTTAAATAGTTTCTTTTCTGTCTGTTTTTACACTTTTTTCATTTGAAAATTGACTAAAATCTCTATGCCATCCATGAGTCTGACTTACCACCCAACTCAATCTGCTCTGTGCAGGTTGACATGGCATCCGTCAAAAATAGATCTGGCACGCTTTCTTTGCGGAGAGCCGCCCCCCAAAAATGACATAAGTAAGCATGTGTGTGTTTTGTTTGTATCTTAGTTTGCTTGAATGAGACACTCACCAATGAGCTCCTTGTTCCTGATGTCCAGAGCCATGTTTCTCAGCGCAGTGGCCACGGCGCAAACCACCCGGTCGTTGTCTATCCTTAGCAGCTCCACCAGGATAGGGAGGCCCTTCTCCTTACGCACCGCAGCACGAATATACACTGACCACTGGGGAGGACAGAAGTTGGAGGTGGACAGAAAGAGCATCAGAGAGTTGTTTTTTTTATCTCTTATTTCTGGTGTTTTCTGAATGATCCTTTCAACTTATGTAATATATCATGGATAACTTCTTTTTTAATGTTACTCAGTATAAGCAATTCTTGTCAAAAGTACTATGCAATGAAGGCAATGGTGGTGTTAATAAATACACTGGAATACTGGAAATTTAAATGACATATTATCAAAACTGATGACCACTGCACTTTGAAACGTGTGAGCGTAGGAGCTGTGCTGAGGCACAGTTGTGCTTTGAGATAATGCATGCTGACAATGCTAATGTGATGGTAAGCTCAGAAATAGCTATATCTCTTAACGAAACTTAAAATAACCATGCTAAGTTCTTGTTAACCTTTACAGAGGAGCAATAGAGAGCACCCTGACTCAAAACATCACAAACAGGTGTGGTCACGGTCTGTTAACTCTGCTGCCGTCTGGCAAGAGAAGTGCTCGCTGCTGTACCATCAGACCACAGAGCAGCATCTTCCCTCAGGCTGCTGGATTCTTTAAATTCATCCTCTGAACTCCACCATGCAAAATACTGTTACTCGTTTTTGTATATAACATTGTTTTGTGAGCAAAAAGGTACTACAACTTAGTCTTGTCATACAAACCTGTGTTGTATCATGATAAATAATTGTACTCTGTAAGCAGGTATACAGTAATGTTTACCATGTTCACTGTCTAGTTTACTAATTAGCTCAAGTACAAAGCACATCTCAGGTTTATGGGAATGTCATTAGTCTTGCAGGTATTTGATCATAAACCATAGAACTGAAAAAATTCTGACCTGATGATGGTGCTAGAGGAAATCACAAAAGTGATCGAAATTCATACCAAGGGGAACATGGGTGTCTGAACCATATTTACCGGCCTGCCGTCCAAGTTTTTAAAACATTTTACTTAAAACCAAAAATGCTAAAATTCATGGGAACACCAAGATCAGTAGCATACTGTACATCGCCTGAATGTCTGCCCCAAGTTTTGTGTCAACGCATGATTTAGATGTTGATATTTTATTGGATTAGTGAAAACTTTGACCTTCTGGTGGCACTAGACAAATGCTAGAGGATCACCAAATCATTAGTATTCATCCTCGGAGAGACACGTCTGTTCAAAATTTCATGACAGCCGGCCAATAGTTTTTAGAGATTTTTCAGTCTGGACCAAAGTGGCTGACACTGCCATCCCTAAAAGTGTTTTAAATATTTTTGGATACTGTAATTTGACAGATATTGAATCTGAAAGTGAATTCTTGACCCTTGAAAAAGCAGTGTGACAACAAACTCTCCACTTTCTTTATGTTTCTGAAGTTTTCAGGAACATCTTGCCGCCATTCCCCTTAAATTTGACTTGTTCAGTTGGATATGGTTTAGTTGTTGTGTACAGTTTATGGTTTAGTTTTTGTGTAAGCTACAAATGTTGCAGGAGCCCACATGATGAGGCTGAAAGCTCTGGAAACACCAGGTGTGATATCTTTTGTCAAATTGATGATACTGTATTCACTAGTACTTTCTAAATCATTTCTATTTCAAGAGATAAGGCAGTCTATCAGCGCTGTCTGTAAATGAAAATGCTCTCTATCAAGTTAAATAACAGTTAACAGTTAAAATCAGTGAGGCTGAAAAATGACAAACATTCTAAATCTAAAGCAGTCCTCGAATGGTTAATGTCATTATCTGTAACATATTGGTGAAAATAAGATGCCATTTAGATACCATTACATAAAAGTGTTGATTTCAGAGAGATGTGCACCAAATGATTCACTCATGCGTGAGGAAATTTTAAAGGCCCAGTAAAAGTGAGATTTTCTATCCCACAGCACAAAATGACCAGAATATCAGGAGCTGTTAGGGTTGTTATTTTCCGTGCGCTGAGATTTCTCACTTTCAGAACCCACTGGAATTTCAACACACTTGTGCAGATGCCCTTTAGTATCACAGGGATACAGGCACAGCAGCACTGAGTCCTTACCTTCCAGCTGCCAGCAGCTAGGTTCTGCAGAGCCCCAGCTGCTCCCTCCAGGGTGTCTGGATTGGAGCACTCAGACAGCAGTGTGAGGTAGGGCTTGACGATGGTGGGGTGCCATAACATCTGGATGCCTTTCGGGGGCTCTGCCAAGTCTGGAAATGGGCCGACGCCGTCCCACTGTGGAGGATGAGACATAATTCAGAATAGAAAAGCATTTTGAATTCCGTGTGAGGCGAGGTTTGACAGTGGTAGGGTGCCAGCATGGTCCCCTCAGGCGAGAACAGGGAGAGGAGGGAGAGAGATTTACTATTCATAAGCAGTGTATAAATAAGGTGGCATTCATCTATTTGTGCATTCTGTTTTTCTATCTCCTCTGTAATTGAAATCTGACATTTCCTCCTGCATTGATGATGCATTTTGAAAAATACACACAGACCGTGCATCAATAATAACTGTGAAAGCATGGGCATGTGAATGCAGGAGATTTGTAAGTGACTCTGCAATATAATTCAAACAAATTAGTAGTACTGACATTTGACTAACATGTGCATGATGAGTAGGTGCATAATGAAAAAGTAAATTTAATCTGCACCAAAAACTAATCATTAGTTGCTGCACTGGGCTGGATATTGTACTTATTGGTAATGAATCCCCTTGATTTTTTTTAGAAATGGAGAGCTTGGTGCATTTAAATGCAAATAAAACACAAGATCTGATTCTAATTCTGATTCTGATTAAGCTGAAAGTTAATGAAGTTTTTTGTTTTACACTTATTACAAGTGTGGCCTCATGTAATGCACACTGATCACTGATTACATCCGTTTTGTTTTACTCATGATTCAGCATATATTTCCATATTGGGTTATAGCCTACAGTACATATTCATACAAGAAAAATACTGTTTTGTGTATTCATCCAACACACTTTTTAGTCCTCATCCTAAAAGCCTTTCTCGTAATGATAAAAGTGAAACATACTGTTTGAAAATACAAACAGTAAAGCATTAATCTAATTTCTGGCTTACTGGTTCAAGTATGCAAGCTAAGCAGTTAAACAGGGTTATGCTAGATTGTAATAACAGTCTGATTGCCTTTTCTTTAACATACTTTTAGTACAAGGAGAAACTGGAGAGAAACTCCAGCCTCCAATACAACAATAATGCTGCTTCTTTATTTCTTGTCTCCTGCATAGTACATTAACTGGATGCTGATTTGCTGGTTTTTGCATTAGAAATGCAGCTTTAGTTTCAGTCTTTTAGCATGAGTGTTAGTATGTACCATAGACTGTATATAGAAGTGGACGGAACTTCCGGCTCTGAAAAATGAAGCCAATGCGGAAGTGCAGTAACGCTGTATTCTCACCAAAATCCAGCAGGGGGCGAGCGAGCTGGCTGCAAAAAGAAGCCCGGTCCCATTGACCCCCGTTCTAAAAAGCCCAACTTAACAGCTGAAATTAACATATTTATAGCCTGTGTCAAAAAACGATTTTGGGCTTAATAGCTAATATCCCCCACCATGTTCACTGAACCAGACTTGAATTTTCAT
>JAJHUR010107664.1:8861-32350 GCA_027495735.1 Lutjanus campechanus | reverse complement strand
TAAGAAACAGACTCTGAGCTCTCATCTGGCCGGTCCGCGGCTCCGTCTGTCGGCGGCTCTGTCTGTCGGCTCCGCCCGGTCCTCTCGGCACTCGGCAAAGCTCCGCGATACAAGTGAATGAATACAACTAAAGGTGAACTCAAAAGTAACTGAGTGAGCTGACAAACTCCTGGGTTGAGCATGTTGCTAATTAGGCTGTTTTCTCTTTATTATAATGCCGTTATAGCAACTTTTCCTGCAGTAGTTTCCGTAATTGACTCGCGAAGTAACGTGAATGCGCAGCTGCGCTAGTAGGAGGAGTCCCCCAGGTCCTAAAAGACCTGTGATTGGTTCAGTCTACCGGTGCGCTACAGATTCTCTAAATGCTGAAATTAGAGGCACAGAGGAGGTGCAGCAGTGCAGCTCTCTCTCAGAACACCTGATTTACAATATGCTTAAAGGTTTTTATGAAATTATTTCTCAGTTAAACCAAGACAATGTTGCCTACTGGAGCTTTAATGTAAGGATTATTTTTTCAATTAATCAATTAATCTTTTGATCATTTTTGGAAAATTGTAGCAATTATTTTTGTGATCATTCAATTATATAACAATTAGCTTACCAATATTTTATTCAGTCATAATCCAGAAAAAAAATGTCCACCCTATTAAATAGACTCCATGTCAGATGCCTGACCAGAAAAATACTAGACCTCAAATTCAAAAGAAGCTGTGATGCGTATTAATTTAATAATTTAATAACTAATTATGTCAACTCTCCACTGAACTGGACAATCAGTATTTTGACTTGAAGAATTATTTCATCAGTGGAGTCATAAGCAGGTAACATGATCATTGATCACTGGCAGAGTATTTTTGCATCAATGTGGGGCAAAGAAAATACTTTTTGTCGTTTTTCAGCCGAGTGAAATGAATTACAGGCAGTCTTAAACTTTGGTTTTAGCCAATTCTGACTCATACGTGGCTGATAAACGTGAACAGAAAGAACAAAATGGCAGAATGACACTGTTAGATGACGCGTGGTGTAACGTTAACAGCAGCGGTGCAGACATCACTTCTAACACGGGGGTGATGAAGAAACTTGAAGTGATTTCTAGTGACGGGGGCAAGTAACCGGTGTTGATAATCCTCATATGTCGTGTTTAGGTGCTGACACACAAGAAAACGGGACGATGCTGCTGCTGCAACTGCAGGAGAGCGACAGGTCGTTCGGTGCTTCACCTGCAGCACTCGTGTGGAGCAGTTTGTCCTGCTGTGATAAGTCATGTCCAGTTTGTGGAGCTGAAGAGAGCCAAACTGTTGTGTCTCCGTCTAAAATACTCCACACTTTAGATAATTGTGGCGAGGCTTACTTTCTGCAGCTTGTTCTCCAGGTGAATCCACGCTCTGACCGGGCGCAGCAGTTCATAATGAAGTGTCGACACACAATATGCAAACTGTCGTATTTTCGTAATCGATTACATCGATTGCATCAACGCATCCCCCCAGCCCTCGTGACATATCCAAATGGTGACATATGTGTGTCTTTCTGCAGGTGTTAAATCCACTGAGTTAACATAATGATGACTATTCATTTAGCCACTTCTGATATCTCTTCAAATCATCATATTTATAAACGGCATCTGGACTTAGAACAAAGTTGTTCCCTTTGGCTTTGTGTCACGCCCACTGTAGTCCAGGTATCTCACTTCAGACACTTTGCTTGAGTGTGAAACGCTATTTTGTCAAACTACTGTTTTTATCATCACTCACAAAACCATATCATTGGACACTAATACTAAGCTTATCTGAATACTCGCCGTGCCACTATTTTCATCTTGTAACATTTGGTCATGTCGGTTGTCCGTCTCTGTCGGCTCCTTTGAAATAATTTCACCTGACTGCCATAATTTTTGTCAGGCGGTTCAGAAGGACGCAGATTCAATTTCAAGGTGTGGTGCGCTGCTTGATGCAATTGCCATATTTTAGGTTGTATGTCTGTCCCCGCAGAAATGTATTTTTCCCACTGTGAGGCACAGAGCCAACACGGAGCAGCTGGCTACATCTTTTTAAAAACCAGTGGTTGTTAAGTGCGGAATATCAACTGTGCAGACTTAAGCACAGCTGGTGTGATGGAGTATTTCTTTTGCTGTATTGATACAGTATTGGCAGCGTATTACTAACAATATTCTGGTAGTAAACAAAATTCCAACACACTACACAGTAACACCATAACGGCATCACAACGTGCCTTCATCCTCATAATGTGCACATGTGCCCTTATCTTCATGCAGGTGTCCTCAACTAATTAATGTCTTGTGTAGCTCCGACTGAGAAACAGTGGAAAACAACTTAGGTCAGTTTAACTTAGTCAGCAACATAATGTAGTGCAGTGCTGAAGTTATTATCATGTTAGTTTAATCTTCACTGAGTGAGGAAATACACACACTGAAGCGTCATTTATATGCTGAACCATAATTTACCTCACAATCCTTGTTTTCTCTTTACTTTAATGGCCTTTCTCTCCTTAACGACTCCCTGAAGATCTTTCCTGTGAAAACATTTGCATGCACGCACACATGCCCATATGTGCGCTCATATACACACACCCGTGCACATAGTAGTGTTTGCTGGTGTGGAGGGACGCTAACTCTAACAGAGCCTGTGTCTCCCCGTCACATTAAAAAGCCAATTTCCTTTTAATAGCAACAACAGCTGGAGCTGACAGGGCCCGCGTCTGCTGATGGAGCAAACAGCTCCAGACCTGTCCTGCAGCTTAGGCCTGGCTGCCTGCCTCATTACTGGAAAAGGGGAGAGAGAGAGAGATAGTGGAAGAGGGAAGGGAAGAGGGAGGGAAGAGGAGAAAGGATGTAGCCTGTGCACTCAGAGGCAGGTGTTAGACATGTTCTGGTGTTGCATGATGTAAAACACCGCAGCAGAAGAGTGCACAGGCTCGGAGAGCCGTTGAGCTGAAGAGGAAAAACTGTTATCATTAGGCATGATGGAACCCTCGAGATGATACTTTTTTATAGCGCTGTGTTAACTGTGTTAACTATGTTTCACTTGCAAGTCACACTTACTCAGTCTGCCTCCCTCTTTCCCTCCTCTCCCTCTTTCCCTCCCCACCTTCCTCCCCTCCAGAGCACCTGGTTGAGTCCCAGGAGATGGCTGAATCTGCAGGAGTACCAGAGCAAGAAGCTGATGCAAGAGAGTGGCGTGGCTGTCCAGCGCTTCTATGTGGCCGACACAGCATCTGAGGCCCTGGAGGCTGCAAAGAGACTCAGTGAGTAGAGGAGACACACACTCATGCACCAGTACAAAAAGTCACAGCCCTGATCCCAATGTCCATCCTCACAGACTTTGAGGCGCAGTCTGCACCATCACTGTCAAATCATCGAGTGCACGAGGGCTCTCTCGCAGATTTTTTGAGCCCTTTATTCACACATTCCATAAGTACATTGCCTGAGGAAAATACCCACAGTTCATAGCACTGGGATGTTAAAAACACAGGGTTACCAGGAGAACCCCAGGAGCATTTAAAAAAAAAAAATTGTACATGGTGGTGTGCTTGAATATCTAATAAATTTCATTATTATATATGCAAAGTTTTTTATTCA
This sequence comes from Lutjanus campechanus, assembly GCA_027495735.1. Taxonomy (NCBI): domain Eukaryota; kingdom Metazoa; phylum Chordata; class Actinopteri; order Lutjaniformes; family Lutjanidae; genus Lutjanus; species Lutjanus campechanus. The sequence goes on along the minus strand of JAJHUR010107664.1, from coordinate 28,755 downwards.
CAAACAGAGATGTATTAAATCACTTCCCAAGATCTCACCTTTTCTCCTTGAGCTGAATTCTTAACTTAAATCACCTGGTTTGTTAAACAAAAAGAAAAGTAATAAGCTTTTGAAATATTATGGTACATGTTTCTCTTAAACCTCTAACTGAATATGACCGTATTTGTGTGTATGTGTACACCGCTTTTTTATTTTTATGTAATTGTCTTGTCTTGTAATCTGTAGTCTTCATGTTATGTTATGTATTTAATTCTGACGCCTCTACAGTATATGACCTACATGAGCAAACAAGGCCGTCCTTGAGAAGATTTGCTGTTTCCATATTGTTATTCTTTATGTTTGTGACCGGGTCAGATTCTCTGTGATGGAAGAGCCTATGTTTACATTTTTCCAGCCAAAGCTCTGTTTGCCAGTTAAAAAGAAGCAAGAATTTTTTATTGAGATAATTTTGTTGTGTCTGTTATATTTTGTGATTACAATGTTAGAAACACTACTGCTTTTGTCCACAGAGACCTCCAGAACCAACAAAATCTGAAAGTTCCTCGCTTTAATCTGATATAAATATCTGATCAAAGGATTAAGTAAATGAAACCCAGTTTTATGTGCATTATGTGTGAGCTTTGGTACTTTAGTTTGAGCTTTTAGCAAAGCAACACACAATGCATTCTCAGTGCTATGGAGACATTTGATTCTCAGCTGTATTCTAGCTTTGTGGATTTGAGATTAGTTCAGTAACAAACTGATGGGTCTGCATGCAAGTGATTGTGTTTTTGGCCCGAGTAGCATGACTTTCTTTTGAAATGTCATGTTTGCTGATCTCAGTCTTACTTTTTAATTTAACCTTAATTTAACCAGGAATAATAGACTCCTAGGGATTAAAAATCACTTTTTCGAGAGTATTCGGGCCAAGACAGGCAGCAGCACAGACAACAGGGTCGCAGACATAAGACAAACATAAAACAAAATATAAAACAACAAAAACAATTACAGAATAAATTATATGATCTCAAACCAGTTTTAAACATTGAAAAGAGCTACAGACAGATGCACCTTGATCCAGTGTAAATGAGCTCCTCAAGATCTGGGCGATTTTGCATCTGATTCCAAGCTTTTTCCCAGTTCGACAATATGATCGGAAATCAGTAGAAATGTTCTCACTGCTTTTGTTACTGCTCTTTGCTCCTGAAACACATGAAACTGGTTGAAATACATCAGAAATTGTCTGTTTGTCCCTTCAACACGTGGCCACAGCATCACTTCACTGCACGTGAATAGATTTACACAAAATATGAACCTTTAGTTTTGATAATGACTTGTAGTGTTTTGTAGAATGTGATCTGGTTGTAATTACTGTGTTATTGTACTGCTGTACACTGTGCTGTACACCCTCACAGTCCTATTTGTGCTGCATGGCTCTTTGGCCCTGCTACAGGACGTGCAAATAGCTGTGGCTAATCAGGGCTGAAGTTTTATCAAGTTTAATCGCGTCTTTATGCTGCATGCTTATGTGCGCGAGCTTATTTTTTGAGCGGAGTGGCTGTGCCTGCTCTGTTTTTCATCATGCACTTATCCGCGCTAATTTGTCTCACAACCTCTCGTGTTCAGTTTCACGCGTTTCACATGTTTGTTTGTTTTTTCTCTTTTTAATTAATTTATTTTTAATCACTGGTCACAATTTGTATTATTGCTCCTACACACTCGCATGAAACAATGCCAGGGAGTGCCTGAAACTCTAAATGTTTTCTTGTAACACAAATCTTCACACATGCATTGTACTTGTATGAACAAAGACGGTTAAACACACATTTGTGTGCACCCACACATAGCTTTTTCCTCCATCCCCTATCTTCCCTGTTCTACTTTCTTCCCACACAGCAAACTGGCCGACACATATAGTGTATATTTCCACCCTCAGCTTTATATTTTATTCAGTGTCCTCTCCAACTAGAGCAGTGGCTTTCTGATAGCGCGTCCAGGTTGGTTGTCAGCCAGCGAGGTGCCACTCGTGCCGCTGCGTTTGGGCTCCAGTGCCTGGGGTGCTGCTTTCAGTGGCCCTGGTTACGATGCAGACAAAGATAAACTGAATAGTAGGAAGAGGATATATATTTTCATGACAGTACCTATATTGCTTGGTAGGGGAAGAAACGGAGAGACAGAAAACTCGGGAAGAAGGAGTTAGAAGGGAACAGACAGTTTAATAAAACCCAGGCCAGACTCAAGGGTTGATTTACTTATAAGCCAGGATTTACAGTGTTTTTTTTAAGATGCTGACATGTCAGATAGCATTTGTCCATAGTTGTGACATAGTTATAGGGTTGCATTTAAGTTTTCTCCTGGCAGCTGAAAAGTGGCACAACAAAAAATTGAATGTTTGGCTTTTATTGTAAAACGTATTTTAGGACATTTCTATGTTGAACTGCAAAATACTGTATGTGCAGAGGGAAAAGAACTTAATACAAACGGTGGCTGGAAATGATTTATCATTGCAGATTGTCCACTGCAGTAGAGGTAATTGCATGACTGCAGTTCAGAAATATTTTTATTGGTTTCTTCAACCAATATTTCAAGCTCAGTAGCAGAGAACTTCCACTTTCCTTTGCGCTCTATTGCTTTCCAGAAATGGACAAGACACGTGTTAAATTGCCCAGCATCAAGTCTTAATTAGCAGCAGTGCATTCAAATGAACTCAGCTGTGGCTGTGACCACTTATATCATGGGTGTTAGTAAATTCCGAGCTAAATTGAAAATGTGCGCCAACGCAGATTTTTGCAGCTCTGACAGTAATTTGCGGTTGGCTTAGTAAATCAACCTCTCTGTTCCCACAGCAGAGCTGCTTCATCTTTATGTCCATTTATGCACTAAGCATTAGTCAGTGTCCTGGTGCATGTGTGTGTTTCTCACACTTCTTGTGTCCTGTGACTATTGCTGGCCCGCCATTAAAGCGCGCAAGCAAGCATCTACTGACGCTTAATTTCTTCAGATACACACCGTGTCTTTTCGTGCTCTCACATGAATGTGTATGTCTCACTCATGGGCCGTGTTAGGTCATACATGAACGTGATAGAGAATGAGAGATCAGTAACCTCTTTAGTTGAGATCTGTTGGGCTGAAATGCAAACTGAGACTGTCGAGCTCTGACTCCCGAGGGTTGAGGGGGAGGCAGGGTGTGAAGCCAGCCGTGGATGGAGCTCTGTTTCATGGCTGTCCAGTGTATAGGACACGGCCTATGGCTCTGCACAGGGGATATGGATGGCTGAGGGTATCTGAGCTGACCAGAAGCGGCTCCAATGGATTTCTGTGAGGTGCTGATATCCTGCTGTGAGTCTTTGGTTCCCTGAATACACAATAGAATGAACCAGTCAGGCACTGAAGCACAGACACCAATGAATGACATGCATGGGGTAAGCCTGCCCATAAGAACGCACAGACTCACACATTCACACATCAAACACACTCTTAAGAAATAAACATGCTAACTAGAACCATATTGGGTTCTTAGGCTTGTCCCCATTAGAGAACCCTTTTTTGTTCTTGGTGTAACCTTTTACTAAGTTCCATCTGAAACCCTTTTAGAGAGATCTACCCTGATGCAGACATAGAGGGTTATACCGAGTCCCATCTGTGAAAGGTTCCACCCAGAACCCCCTATGAGAGGTTCTACAGAGAACTAGGGATGTTGATTATTAATCATTAATCAATTAATCGATGTTAAGAATTTAACTGATTAAAATTTATTAATCAATCATTAATCTGTAGTCTAGAAATGGCAGTAATTGCACCTCATTTAGCATTATTTTGTCTGGCATAACCATTTGTCAAATAAGGGCACTTAAAGTCAAAATGAAAAAAAGGGAAAACAAAAACAAACAAACAAAACAAAAGAAAATGAGAAAAAAATCAGGAAAAAAAACGTGTTTAATATCTTATTAATTATTAGTCATTAATTGATTAAGGGATTGTTAGTGTTTTAAACTATCAGTTAAGCAAAATGCACAAACCTTGTACTTCTGCAGAGAACCCTTTTATGGTATAATGGTTCCACCCAGACTCTCTCTAGGGGTTCGATCCAGAACCTTTCCTCCTTCTAACAAGAACCTACCCAGGTGGTACTACCAAGAACCCTTTTATATTCCAAGGGTTTCATGTAGATCCCACCTAGGGAGTTATGATGTCAATGTTTGGGGTGTAATGATTCACTCATGCATCCAGCGCCCCTCTCGCTGGACGCCTTCTGCTTGGATGTATCGTTGAACGTCTATCGGGGTACATATTGAAATGTCTCAGTCAGTGAGTTACACACCCCTAGTCAATATATTTTATAAGGAGATGAGGCAAAACACTATTGAATCTCACAAATTATATATTGTGGTCATCAATCACGGGATGCTGTCTTAGGAATCCTTTCTTCAAAAGAGGGTTCTTCAGAAGAAAATGGTTCTGGGTAGAAACTCAACTCTTCAGGAAGAACCCCTTTGTGGACCTTATTTCTAAGAGTGCAGTATTCTCCTCTCTGCTACACTCACTTAACCATGAAGTGGTTAAGTTGACAGTTCAATTGCCGCTATGCTATATAGAAACTCCTCTCACTCCTCTCATGTACTGTAGAGAGGTCCGACTCTCCTAAAGTGGACACAGATTGATTTGTTCTATTACCGTCGAGGACAAATAGCTTAAAATCTTTCTCCTTCTCTATCAAAACATAAAACAAATATCCGACATGGGCCGCTGATTCCCTTTAACTTGAATGACAACTCTTAGGGGAGAGTTTACATTGTGGCAGATGGGTGACTCACAGCCAGCTAATGGCTCATGGAAAGTAGGGTTTGAATTCTTCGGCCCCATACTGGGTGAGCCGTGCAGGGAGTTATCAGAAAGTCCAAAGTTTTTGTAACGTGTCCTCCGCTGGGACACTGAGAGAATGGCACGCTAACTCCTGCTGTCTGTCCAAAACCGATGACCCAGATCCAGTCTCATACCCAAGCTTTTAATCTTTGTGTTGTGTGTGTGTTACAGCCCAAGCACCAAGCTGTAGTTTTGAAAAATAAACTTTTGGACCTTGAAGTTACATAACATAACTTAAATTTATACATGTTTTAATTCAAAATGTCAAAGATTCTTGTCCTTATTTTGTTAATTTGTCACATTTGTGGACTGTCTCACATTCAGTTATTCAGTCCTTTTGTCTGGTTATAGAGCTAAGACAATACTCATTCATGCCTCAAAGAATATGCTGTGCTCTTCAGCAGTAAATGGGGAAAGTACAAGTAAATGTCCCTCTGGCAGAATCAATAATTGATGTGTGTAATGTGATGCTACTATGGCATGCTGAAGTCAAGTTTCAGTAGCACCTCTATTTCTGTGCTTCTTAAAATGTGACCTGAAAGAGGTCAGAAAAATTGAGCTACAAATTTTTTCTGTAGTAATCCAACACTCAGCCATTTTAAAATATATATGATCAAGTATCTTTTATTAGCACATTTCACTCGGTGCCTCAAGGAGCACTTACATCAGAGGGTACCCAAGGCATACTAGAAATAGTGTCCCTACTAACGTGTGTCTGGGTGATCCGGTCACAAGTGGACAGCTCTAAGTACAGGTGCAAATGCACCCAAGACACATTTTGGAATCACTGAGACCACATTCAAAGGTGGTCTGGGCTGCATGTGACCAGATTCTTTCAGCAATGTGACTGCAAATGTGGTCCACATTGAAAGACCACCTACTCAACTGCAGTATGCCCAGACTCCCTTAAATAATTGTGCTTTTTTGAGAGCTGTTGGGTGAGGAGAAACGTAATAAACTTTGTGAAACCCTGTTTACAACACATTCTTTATTTTTTGGGTTTTCTTGTAAATTTTGCAACTGTTAAGTTTTTTTTCTTCTTTGTGGAATAAACATTGTGTCCATTTGTCTCAGTGCAACACGGAGCTTCTCTGCTGCCGGACTACTGACAGTATGGGTAAAATATGTGGCTCATTGTGGGCTGATATAGTGGTGCAGATCTAGCAGGGGTGCTGGGGTACAGTAATGGGCATTCAACTGACAAAATAGCCCCAGTGTTTATTAGCATATAGAGCGATAGAGTGGAGAAGTGAAATCTGATCACAAGTGGTCACTCGAGAGGCATCTGTAGACACATTGTAGGTGTGAATTTGCGTACTTGGAGCCATTGAATTGTGATCAGATCACCAAGGACGTATATTAATACCAGGTCTGAACAGGCTCCTTGAGATACTGTAAAGCACCAATAAATGTGTGTTCTGAAAAAAGAGAAAAAGAGCAGTTTTCTTGGCACTGAAACACTGGGGGTGTGTCTGCTCCGCTGTCTCAGTGTCAGTATGACCTGCAAATGACCTGAAACATGGACGCTTCATCAAGCAGCTTTATTGGATATGTCCACACATGTTTGAGCCACCAGAGCCAGAGGACAGTGACAGGATTGTATTTTTTCTTCTGTGTGGGGTTGTTGGAACTGAAGTTGGCTGAAGTGAACTGATTTAGACTGAGAGAGCCGCTAAAGTATGTTTGTAACTGACTGTTACGGAGGGCGCGGAGAGGGGGAGTCGGTGTCATTCATGTGCTGGTTGGTGGGGCTTGTATAGCGTTGGGGGATTATTGCTCCAGCACGTCACCGAGCCGTGTTTCAGGTCCCCCAAAAAAATCCTTAACAACAGTTTAACGGTCTCAATTCGGTACTGCATAGCTCTGTGTTTTCACACGTTTTTAGCAAATATGTTCCAAATGTATAATGTGTTTAGAAAAAAAACTCCCTTTATCCTTCACACAGACTTTAGCATAAAAAACATAAAGTCATCAGATGGACAGATGAAAAATATAGTTAAAGTGTCAGTAAAGACCAGTTAATCCATCTCACTGAAAAAACAAATGTTTAACTCTCATCTCAGATGGTTAGCAGCAGCCTTGACGTGTGCAAGAAGGTAATACTGGTTGGGAAACAGAGCAAAGACATCTTCTAGTAAATTACCTGAAAGAGTTTTGTAGGTTTTCATGCATCAGTAGCACTTGATAACACTTTTCAAATAAGCCCATGTTTGAAAAACGTATGTGTACAGATTTTGAGGAGGTTGTTTTCTTTGGCAGATCCCCATCTGAATTGTCTATATGACAGTATATAGCATCAGTCTATGCAAGACTGAATTTCTTTTCCTTTCACGTTCATGTGAGCACACATACACACCCACATATACATGTATATACACTTCATGTATGTGTGTATGCAGGGTGTTCACAAAGACCGTTTGCTATCTTACCAGTTTTGAGATATCAGAGCAAGTCCGGTAATGAATATAGATTTCGTCTTTGCCTTCGAAGCAAATATACACAACCACGCACGTGCACACAAACACACACATATACAAATACCTGTGCACCGCTACAGCCAAAGAGAATGTGATTATGCAGTCCACTTTGTGTGTCGCCACTCACTTGACAGATGCATCTGTTGAGCAAATCTTGATGGATTTTCAGTCTGAATTCTAAATCAAAACCACATTTTCCCTCCTCTTCCTTGCTGCAAGAGCCCTTCATGTCTGCCATGCCTCCTACCTCACCCAGCAATCATTCATTGACAAAGCCGCGATGGAAGAAAACATTGCTTTGGATTCTTATCTTCACCGCGTGTTGAGCCTCTGTGATAAATGGGAGCAACATATACCCGTGTATATGAACACCTCATATCAGATGAGCTGGAATGTGTTGTCCTTCTTTACCGTTGTCATCTTCCCTGACTATCCTTTGACAAAGTGTGTTGCAATTACAATTTCAGTTTTTGTTCACACTGTCTTGATTTCAGTTTGTAAAGTTACCTTAATTTCTCTCACTCCTCATTCACCTCAGTCTACCTCTGCTGCTCGTCTTCAGTTCTTTGTGCTTAGCACAGCCTCACCGCCAGAATGACAATTAACAGAGGTAGGAAGCATTTTAATTTATTTCACTCGGTTATGAATATTCAGTGTAAACAGCAGTTTTTATTCATGGCTGTCAAATCTCATGTGTGCCTATTAGAGGGATAGTTAATTTGATATGTTGGCTCACTGAATAATAGCAAGCTACCTTAGCATTAACCCGTTGATGATGCAGGTGTGTCTGTGGGTCTGTGTGTGTGTGAGGGAGAAAGGGGAAAGAGATCTATAGGTTCCACTCATCTTACAGCATCTCCATCAGTTTCAGTCTGACACGCACTGCTGTCATAACTCGGTGTGCTTGAAAGCACTCAAAATGTAGTTGGCTGCTGAGGTAAACATCAGTTCCTGCGTTGAAAACATAAACATTTTGTAGGCCGTGCTATATATAGTGAGTTTTTTTTTTTTCTCCCAGAAAGGAGAGAGGCTCTTTTTCGGCTACTGGGGATCTTCAAGAGCCCTTAAAGTCAAGTCAATGAGACTCACACTGTGCCTCAGATGATGTGTAAATAAAAGTAGCTCAAGGCCAAGGACACAGTTGTTATGTGTATCTTAAAGTGATTGTTTTCAGTCTGCTCATTTACTTGTCTACTCTCTGTGGCAGCTTAGCCCCCCTCGATGCCTCTGGCCTGTGATCTGTAAATCTTTCCACACAATACTGGCTTAAAGTGTCTTGTGCCGTGTCTGTTGTTGTTGTTTGTGCCAGGCTTCTTGGGGACACCAAAGCATTCTGGGTTAGTTTTATATGCGGTCTATATATTAAATGTAGCAACAATCAATTAGATGAGTTATTGATTAAAGTATCTCGCGTATTAATTTAGACAAACAGCCAGCTTCAGACACCATCACAAGATCTAAAAGTCTCTTTGCAACCATCCTAGCGTGTGGTGGGTTTTGGTGTTGTCCAATTTTGAATTCTGAGTCAGATATGTGTGTTACAATATCAGCACACAATTCTGCCTCCAGTTGTTTTCTGTGGGCGGTTTTTGTCATATATTTTACCAATTTAATGGCCTGCGGATTCAGAGCTGCTACTCAGCGGCACACTCTCGTTCAGTGGCACAGCACACACCCAGTCAGCTGGAGAACGAATGAGAAGTAAACAGCCTGTAGAGGCAGACTATTTTCACGTCTGGTGAATTAAGGGTTTATTTTGACCAAACCAGAACTGATGATTGTTGCAACAGTAGAAAGAGGTTTGGGTGAGCTTTATTGTGTGTTTCTGTGAAAAAATGAAATGAATGAGGTTTGTTTTAAGATGTAACAAGCGTCTTAGCTCAATCAAAGAAATAAACTTGGATCCAGAAGGTGTATCATCCAGAAGGTGTATGTTTGTATTTTTCTGTTTTCTTTCTTGACACTTAGTGCAGGGAATTTACATAGTTCATGTAATAGTGAACACACTGCTCGTGTACATCTCCCAGCTGAAACTCAGTAGGACTAGAGGAGGTGGGAGGGAGGAGATGAATATATTGGTTATTGCCTGTTGATGGGCTAATGGTGGCTTATTGGAAAATTGTAATGCATACAGATCAAGCCTAGTACACAAAACAGTTTAATAAAAGATTACATTAGATCCTTGTATAAAAATAAAGCGTCATCCGATTTGAAGTCAGAAGCTGCATGGTATACTGAGTCTGCTGAGAGGACAGCATGAGAAGAATGCAATCTAACCTGCAGCAATAATGACCAGGGTGTGAAGGCATGCACCAACAGACCTAGGTAGGGAAGGGTGAGATAATTTGATTTTTCCTCTCATGGAATCCATTGGTATGGGTTTCCCATTGTGCACTGAGGTGCAAGGAAGACTCTGCACAGCAGCCTCTGCTGGATAGACTCCCAGACATCCGCTGCATTTCCCCATCACTAACAGTGTGGAAAGACGTGGGATATATCAGACACACAGCCAAGGCCATGTTGGAAGGACCCCGTGGTGTAGAGGGCCAGGGTCGCTATAAGTGTAACAGCAACTGGGAGGAGAGACAACACATTGCTAATATAATCTGGAGGTTTGCCTTCATTTATAAAATGTTCAGTTGTCAATAGAGGTGATTCATTAGAGTGCGTTATGAGTAAGGATGTGAAATAAAATACTAAAGTCACAGATATTAGATATGCAGTAACACACATGCTCGCACTTGGTGCGCCTCCGCATTATTTATTGCTGGTGATATCAACGGTTCCGCTTTCTCTGGCAGGGTGCAGAGAAGCATTTACACCTCCGACTGGGCCTGGCGCTGGTGTATGAGATCATCTAGAGAGTACCATATGCTTCTTCGCTAACCCAACACACTGCCTAGCTGGTACCATCTGTTATAGAAATGCTCCTCCCCGCCACGGGCATCACCACAAGCCGTTCCGAGGACTTCCTTATCCATGCATGACGTTTGCATCTTAGTCCTCCCTCGTACCCCTCTCTCCCCCATCCTGTCTGGCCTACGTGCCAGTGGAAATGCTGTGTTATGCTTTCTCTGTTTATTTATTCACAAGCTGTGCTGAATGGATAACCCATCTGAGAAGTTATGTGTGGAAGCATTTTAGATTCATCAGAAAAAACATGAATAAAAAGATAGGGCTTTTTGCTACATTTTTAAAAAGGCAACTGCAAACGGCATGTCTGAACTCACCTGTAAGCTGTCATTCAAGAGCGGTAGTGGAGACCATGAATGAAACAATGTCAATTCTATGATATATTTTAGTTTTAGGCTATGTAGGCCACATTCATATTAATTTGAATGACTTGTGTGTTAGTTATCTTAAAATGACAGCATTGTTTTTGTACACATTGACTTCCAGAAGGCTTGTACTGTAGATTTCTGGGGCTTTTCCATTGGCACTTTTGGCTGCGCAGAGTTAAACCATGCCATGCTGATTTGCATTTCTATTACATCTTAAAACCTGTCAAGTTGCGCCTGAGATCTCTGGAGTAGGGCCAAAGCACACCCGAGTGACTCTTTTTTTGTTGTTTGTACTTTCAGGTATCTGCTTTACTTTACTGTCTCATGCTTTCAGACATATGATAGGGGTCGTTAAGTTACAGCCAATGAAAACGCGACATTACCTGTTTTTGCTGCTTTATAATGAAAGTGTTAAAAAAATAATAATAATAATAACATGGGACTTTTATTGTGAAGAATTTGTAGGAAATTAAGTCACTATTTCACTATTTCTGCTCAACTTGAGCTCATCTTCAGTTAAAAGATGTACCTTCAAGCAAGTAGCCCTGTTATAAGGGAAATGTAAATCCCTGCTGTGCTGTGCTGGACTGACGTGCCAAGTCAAACTAAGTCAAACCAAGCCAGAACATGTGTGTGGAAAAAACACAGTCAAAATGCACAGTAACAGATTTCTATAAAGCAACCAAAAAGTGCAACTTTATTTGATAATAAATGGTTAGTGGTACAATCAAGTGATTTTCCTTCTACACATGTAGTTCTAATTCCTTTGGTATAGTGTAAGATGTGCAGTGTAGAGATTTTGAAGCCCTGTCGTGGGCGTTGAGTAGTGATAGGCTACTGTGGCACATTAGCATCACTCATGCTTCAGTTCCTCTTTTATGTCGCTGTGTCCCAACACTTGCTCAGTGATAAAGCCATTATCTGGATAATACTGGCCCTAAATTGCATGTTTTATTAAGGCTATTCCATGCTTCATTGAGCAGTGAATTTGTAAGAAGCAATGAAGTGATTTTTTTTTTTTTTATTTCCTAACGCTTTTCCCTCTTTCTGCTTTTTCCTCATATTCACTCCATTTTGGTTCTGATTTTTGCCTACCTGGATTTGGATGACAGTGTTGTACGAGCCCTGAGGTCCTTTGTCATCAGATTCTATTATGCTTGGCTGTCTGTGTCTGATACCAATCCTGTCTCACCAATGACTGTGAAAATGTGTGGACAAACCTTTTCAACATTTGCTGAATGAAGAAAGGAAAGTCAGAGCTGTACTATACACCTTGTGGACACATGGGACTTGCTTCCTTTTCAACTCGGGGACAGACATATCTTACTGTCAAACATGGTTAAAACATAAAACATGGCCAGACCTCTCCTCACTGCATATCCCCTCCCTTCTCATTCACAGTCCCCACTAGAGCCGCCTCGTGCACTTCAACACTTCAAGCGCCTTTTAAGACCACTTTCATCTTCCCCCGTCAGAAAATGAACCCGAGTCTCTGGTGAAAAGCGCTGACAGTAGCAGTTAGTGCTGAGAGTTGGCTCAACCACGGCCTCTTTCACTTCTGTCTTTGTCTGAAGTAGTGAGCGATAAGACGACCCTCTTAGAGCTTTGTGTGTTTGTATGTGTGTGTGTACGTACACCAGCTGGAACCCATGTCATGTCCTCTCCTTGTTGGTCTACAGGACAGAAGCCACTGAGGCAGCTGCTCATCTATTGAGGGAACTGATTTTTACAATGGGTTTTTGAACTTCAAAAGAATATAAAGCCTCAGTATAACACAATATTGAGCTGGTATTGTTGCCATTCCATTTCCATCATCAAGCAGTTACCAGTGACCTACAGTTTCCAGTGTAAACACAATAGCCTGGCTGTGTTAGCAATAGTGACCAGGAGAAAAAGGGTCTGTTTTATGATTTTATGATGTTTTAAATGGGTTATCCATGTAGCTATGCAAGACAAAATAAGTTGCCATAATAAGGTTTCCTAATGGGGTTGCAAATAATGTGCATTTTCCCTTAACCTGGCAACACGTAGCTCATTTGGCCCTCTCCAGTCGCTCCATTTGGCTTTGACAAAAATGATTTTGAAATGAATAAAGGTTCTTTTTTAAAATATTTTATTTATTTACCATTGTTATACTTCTAAAGTGATACTTGCATCATTCAATTGTAAAAATGTCACTGAATAAATAAATAAATAAATAAATAAATAATATTTAATCAACCAAAATGTCAGAGAGATACCAGATGAGAGCATGTTTGGTTGCAAGTTAGATGACTTTATCAGAAAAGTGTACAAATTGAGAAAACTCAGGTGCCTCTGGTGGTCCACTGAACATCTTCAGTCCAAAACGATTGTCAATAGGCTACTATGATGTAGCTAAATTCCTAATATGTACAGTTAAGTGAATTACCATACCATAGATTCAAAAGTTTTTTTTTTTGCTTGATCACTCAGTGGAAGAACCACCTCCCAAACAGTGACCTACCAGCCAGTTTCTTCTTTAATATTATCCTAATAATTCCGGGAATGGGGCTCATGGAGTTTAGGATATTTTTTATAGCTCAACAATCCATTGTGACAGCTCCAAGATCACAGAAGATTTGCTCTCACTTGACAAGAGAAGTAGAGATACAGCAGTCGGAATGTACCTGTTGAGTGGTCAAGAAAAAAAAAAAATCTTAAACCCATTGTGTGGGTTTATGTGGAAAATATTAACGGTGGCTGTATTTATGCCTCTGTGTTTACAGATCCACATGAACAACATCCTGCACATAGTTCAGTCTCGCACAGAGGCTTGTGTTTGGATGTCTTGAGCCTTTGGCTTGCATGCTTGGCTGAGATGACTTCAGTTTTACGCTACTGACATTTGACCTTTTTGTATTTGACATCTTTGTACTGTATATACTGGACAGCACCCAGAATTTCAGGTGTAAGAAAATATTGATACACTTGAGCATTGTAATTTTTCAGTTTTGCGATACTGTATCAAATCTCAAACACTGTATTGTGATATTGAGATACATTCAAAGATTCATGGTAGTAGTTCATTTTGTGTTGCGTTTAAACCTTGACAGCTAAATTAGCAGTTGTTGTCTATCTTCACTGTTCTAATTGTATAAAAAATACATTTTTTATACTCTGATTTTTTTTACTCAGATATGGTGTTGTGTTTTTAGACAGTTTTCCTAAAATTGGATTTAAAGAACAGCAAAATATTACATTTCTTTCTGTATCACGATATATTGCAAAATACTGAATCCTAACCCCTGAATTGTGATACGTATTGTATCTGCAGTTTCTTGCCAATACACAACCCTGCTCAGTGCTCTGTCTTTGGGTCAGCGGTGCACTGCAAATGTGCAGTTTACAAAAGAACAAGTTACATTAAAGAATTATTACAGAATAATCACATTGCTGCTCCTTGCTCATTTGTGTGGCGTATTTCAGTGTTGTACTACTTACATGTGCTTATGAGACTGATCTGGTCTGTGCACACTAATAAAAGAAAATCACTTGACAAATTTGTGACCATTAAGCATGCTGCTGCTGTTTACGTGGCCAGAGTTTGAAACAAGTATTATGTTAATAACTTCTACGTAAATGTGTTTTGGTCCATTTACATAGCTATTAACTGGTAATGTCAAGTCAAAACAACATTGCTCTTTACTCTGCGTGTTACCCACACATTCTGACCTTTCTCTCCTCCTTTGGCGTCTTTCTAGCCCTCTCATCTCCTCCCTCTTGTCTGCTCCCTCCGATTTGTTCCCTCATTCACCTTTTCTCTTTCAGTCTCACTTCAGTCTGTTGTTGCTCTCTTCCACTTATCTGCCGTGTTGTTTGCTCAGTCTTTCTCTGTAGTGCTGAATACCCCTCAATTTATGCCCCCACTCTTCTGTAAAATAAACGTAGTACTACAGCGGTACCTCTGTGTCCTCGTTTTCCTCTTTGTTCACATTGTGGTGGAAATAAAAGAGTGCGGGGAGTTAGCCGGAGTGAGCTGCAGGTACCTCTGCCTCACCACCACCCCCCCACTCCCTGCAGGGCTCGTGCTGATGGACGCAACAGCTCTCGTTCGTTCAGAGGCTGGCCTGTCACACAGGAAGACAGATGTTAGGCTGCAGTTTTTCTGTCTCCGCTACCTGCCAAGATAACACACACCCGATGAGGAGAGAAGAAGGGCGGTGGGGGGGTTATCACCGGGCACAGCAGCCCGCTGACATACACTACACCAGCTTCATTCAGGAACACATTGTGGCCTCTTGCATTTGGGCTGGGTGATGTGATCGAAAATGTACAGTATATCACAGTATTATGTTGTGTTTTTTACAGTGATGTATATTACTGGGTTATTGGGTATTAATGGATCACAGGAGATTGTATTTGGATCCCCAAATAAATAAAAGACTATGGAAGAAATTCTGCAAATTTAAGATCCATACCTGCTATATACCTTCTGTAAAGCATTAAAAACTTGTATATTGTTTTATTGACATTACATTAACATACAGCAGCCCTCGGGATAGGGTTAGGTTTAGGGTTAGCAACATGATTTCCTACATCCAGCCTACTACTCTGATTATTAAATTGGTGTCAGATATGATTTAACATTCAGGCAAGTTCTCTTGATTGTTGCTCAGTATTACAACATTAGTCCAACATCGCTCCAGTCTGTGGGAGTACAACAGGTGAATCTCCAAAATGCCCTTGTTAAGAAAGCTATTCATGTTGTGGGTGAGTCCAAAGTAAAGTAGTAAAGTTAATCCAGTGGATCTCCACATCCTCGGATGGTAGGAGTAACGTCAGATGAAGATAGCTAATAACAGAGAAATTGGCGTGCTTTGCTCGTAATGTTACCTTCCACATCTTAACACTGTACAGCAAACATGCTGCCTAGGTTGGTGTTAGCAAGGCAAGTAGTTGTTACCGGATATAATTCTAGTTCTACAAGTGCATAAGTAGCCCTCTACCTGCGTGTTATCACAGCCACAGCAAAGAGCGTTAGTCATAATATGCCAAAACATTCATCACGGTAATGACAATGTTCCAAAATCCACGTTGTGGCAGAAGGTGCCACACACACAATACAAGAGCTCAGACACACATGCCCAGATACAAATTACTCTGGCCTCTCCAAGGACCTGTTGTCATCCTGTACATTAGCTGGCTCTTAGGTCTCTCGTTTGGTATGGAAAAGCCATGCATCTGAAATTGTCTTAACAGCTGTAAATAGGCTTTGCAGGGTAAAGCGGCCTGTCTCTCAAAGAGCTGATTTCTGTAAGCTGCTTAGTGTTTCCACCTCCTCATTACGCACCCTAACCTATTCATGTTGTGGGTGAGACGTGGAATTATTTCTCACACATCCCCTCTATCGTATTAGGATGATACTAATGTGCCAGTAGAAGTGAACATGTCGACCAATGTTTGTTGTCAGGGTACTTTGCATAAATGCCGACAACCTAGTCGTGTTGTATTAGTCGGAGTTAAGAGTTATGTCAGGTTTAGAAATAGGAATTGTACTGGTGGAGTAAAATGTACAAACATGGTGCTTTTTTTGTGGGGATCTCCAACCATTAGGCGCGCTTCATTACTCATATAGTGGAAATGGCATTGCAAGTAGTCCTCAAGCCCACCAGCGCATCAGCAAGAGCAGATGATGGTAGCTTTTAGTTTAGTTTTATCTGCTGTTGTTCATGCTGAACTGATGAAAAATGTTCATTCAATAATGAGAAGTGAGCAGCTCATGTTTGTGTAGACTCTCCGTCACTTATTTTGAAATATTTTTATGGAGATTTTCTGGTACACTCTGTTATCTGCAGCCCAGACGACCAGTGTTTGTCTAGTTAGCTGTCTCATGATGTAGCTTGATACCAGTAAAAGTCTTAGCAGAGGCTTCATTCCCAAACAAATGATTCTCCCTAGAGATACACAGCACCCGTCGTTCCACAACACCATTATCATTACCGTCACCCCTCTGCTTGTATGGCAATGAAAAACTCTCAGCCGGGGGTTTGAACTGCACCTCTCTGTCACTGAGAGGAGACCAGGGCCATCTCAGGACGTCATTAGAAGTGCTGTCTATGTCTGAAAGCCAGGTGGACTTGTCCTCTAATGAGGACTTGGCCGTCATGCAAGCGATGACTGGAGGAGGTGTCACACAGAGGTGCCACTGTCGGTCCGGGACGCTATATTCTCCTCCACTGAGCAGCACTGAGATGGCATCATTAGAGGCAGAGACTGATACAGGGACGGGGAGCTTAAGCAGACAAGACAGTGAGATGGTAATGATATATTTAGTTGTAGCGAACAAAGAGGTAAAATTGTTGTTATCTATCACTTTTTTTGCACCTAAATCTCTTTGTTTGTCCCTTGTTAAACAAGTCCCAACATTTGGTCTCACAGACATGCCAGTAGGAAGAGGACTTTGTAGAGGGTGGTAAGGATTTTTCAGTGTTTGTTGACTTTTTCAACCTCAACCGAGCAGGGGAACATATTTAGCTTTAAAAATTCCAAGGTCGTAATATGTCAAGGTAGATGAAAAACTGAAGGTTTTATTTTCATATCTCTCCCTTTGGTTCACCTGCCATCGCTGCATGAATGGAGAGCAATTTTCTGTCTGACCTTTTCGCAGTCTGGCAGAATTGGAAATGGTAAAAGTTTACGGAAAGCTGAACTTATCCAAGATAATACCTGCATTGCTGCTGTGGTTAAAGGAAATCATCACACAAGGAGTCTAAACATTAAACACCACCTGTTCTGTTTACTGTTCCTGCCGGTGCCAAAGTGTAATTAAAACGTAATGTGTTGGCAAGGCCGTTGCACTGAACACCGTGCCGAAATAAGCCTTGGCCTCACTTGACATTTTTTACAAATGCAATAGAGTCACAATACCAGAATTTTAAAATTTGATGCAATATTAGTATTTTTTTAAAAAAAAACCTCTTTCAACATCACATCAAGAAGATAAAAGTCCTCAGCACACAAAATAGGATTTTTTTCTTTCTTTTTTTTGTTTGTTTTGAAATAAAATAAAACAAAATAATAAAATTTAGAATAAATGCATGTGGTGATCAGTCACTGAACGCTGTCTAGTTTTGCTATGCTGCAAGCCAAATTTCAGGCGGGACAAAAAGACTGAATTGAACTTGATCAGCACTTAGATGATTTTTTTTAATAGCTTTGGTACTTTTGATACTATAATATAACAGATATTGTATTATTTTAAACATATGGTATTGAAAAAATATTGATACTTTCGATTAATGTGCAAGGAACCACAGCATGTACATATACAGTTTTCCGCCTGTGCAATTAGTAAAACCTTTTGGATAGTTGCTCAGTTCGAAGTCTTTGATATCCTGCATTGCCTATGGTACTTTTTGCTGTAGTAGGTTATGAGTTCATTGTTCCAATATCAGTGAGTCATTGATGTGACACAGCAAGGAGCCCTGTGGCGAAGTGAGTCAAAAGCGAGAGCTGCTCCAATAGCTTTCTGTAGCTATCAATATGCAGTTGACAACATAATTGAGGTTATTTAAAGACACGCCATGTGCCACTAGATGGAAGCAAATGGAAGCACAGATTGTTCTTCTTTCTACTTATAGTCCTGGAATACCCCTGAATTATGAATTATACTAAAGCTGCTTGGAACTAATTCCAGAAAATGCTTGGAAAATAATAATTAGATCTCTATTATTTTGTTTTAATGGTCTTTGTAGACTGACATTTCAGACCGATTTTTTTTCTTAAGATTAATTTCTGGCTGTTTGGCAGCAATCAGCACTCTGCTGCATTACGACCAGTAGGTGTGCTGTCATAATGAGCACAGATGCTGAAGGTTCAGAGGTCTTTTGTTTTTTTTTTTTCTTCCCTCTAGTGTTAATGGCATTTATCCATAGGAAGGCTCAGGCTCTCTGTGGTGTTTGATTGTAGCTGCATGTGCTTGTGTTTGTTTTCTCCTCGCTCCCAAGAGTTTGATTAGTCTTCTCCATTTAGCCGCCACATTACTTTCATTACAGCACACACACACACTGGGGAGGGCTGTCCTGATCTTTTTCTCCCTCCATGCAGATGGTAGCCACATCTTACTCTCTCTGGATTGGCGCTCAGCCTACATCTGTCCCTTACCAGCCAGCATCCCCCTCATGGCACAGCCTCGAAGCCTTAATTAAATATCAGACCAAAGCTAATGCTGCTGCTGGCCACCCATGGGCTACATGGAAAGGGAGAGGATGGGGCGGTGGGGGCTATGCCTTTCAAAAGTGCACAGAAAGAAAGAGGGTGAACAAGACATTGATTGTAGAAGTAACATCCTCTTTGCCAGCTGCTGTCACTGGCAAGCAGACTGGGAGTTGATTTGCACTCATTACTGGGAAATGAGTAAGGCCCGAGGATGATGACCACATTACTCCGATCGCATGTGATGTGATTGGAGATGTTGTGCGATGTTAATCTCCTCCCCTGTGTCCCCAAGATATAGGAAATAAATGGAGATGAAAATCTTTCTCCGCATCTTCGCAGTGGGCCATGCATGATACAAATGGAATTGGAGAACCGATTATGCAACCGCGGCTCCCTCCCCCCAAAGAAAAGGGTTTTCATTCAACTAATGACCAAACCACTTTCTTCAGGGGGTATTTCTAATTATTGTGGCTGCAACAAGTTAAGGAATGATTTGTTATGTATCTAGTGCATATACACTGCGCGCTCACAGTGATGAAAACATACCGAGGCTCAACAGTAAGAATTGCCTGATTTCTTTGGGCGAGCCAAATGCCACCTCAAGCTAGTAAGTCTGCCCAATCGGGCGAGGAGTACAACAGAATTAAATGCGTTGTTTTTTCCAGAGTCTGATTATGGAAGTGGCCAAGGAGTGAGCCATCTCGTTTCCTTCTCATCTGAGTGCCCCATTGGTACATGCACAGTATGGGGCACCCTCAATGGGTAAAGACAAAGTTTATGAGCTAAAGTAGCAAGCAACCGTGTCAGTTATCCTGGAAATGGGAGTTAAGTCATTTGGTGTAGGCAGATAGTGGGTGAAACTCTTAACTTTGTATTGTGCAGTTTTCCACAAGTTTGAGAGCAAGGCAGTATGGTTGTTTTTCAAAGGCACATGAAGTTTTCACTGGACTGCCGAAAGCATCTTGCTCGCTTGACAGTTAAGAGGGCTGCCGACAGCCCCTCCTCCAGGGCCCTGCTGGTGGTTTTATGGAACATGAACGCTGAGGCAAGTCAGGTAATAGCAAAACAAATTACCACAACAAAATGTGCAGCTATTCTCTGCATACTTCAGTGTGA
>JAJHUR010107663.1:0-31385 GCA_027495735.1 Lutjanus campechanus | reverse complement strand
CTAATCTTGTCCATTGATCAGCGTTGTGAGCGTAGAGACCAGAGATGTTTAAAGGCTGAGATAACATGCAACCACACAAACAGCACACAGGAACCAGCTTCTGAGGAAACACAAGAGCAATTATGATCAAAGACCTATTAAAGTGAACAGGCTGTGTGTTTGGGGGGTTATGCCGAGGTGGCTGGGGAAGAAAAGAGGGGCCTATTGAAGGTAAACTGCAGGGGGGCCTCATGGATTTGCTTTACAGTACTGTGGTCACATCACTGTCCCAAACAGTTCTTTTTTTGTTTCGTATGATAGATGGAGTCCACTCGCATTCTCCAGTGTTGCTCAGACTGTTTCTTTGTTAGTTCTTTGCTGGTCAGACCACCAGAGAAGATAAATAAAGCCTCCGAGCACAGTTAAATGAGGCATGACTTGCTATTAAACATTGTTTTGTATTCCTGATGACGCAGGATGATGTTAAATCTGTCCAGTGACTTAGCTATCCAGCTTCATCCCAGGACTGAAAAACTTTTTGCGGTTATCCTCAGAAAAACATTTTAACACAGGGTTATTTGTTCACTGTGTGAAAAAAAGAAAGAGTTCAGTGACTTTGAAGAAGTGGCTTGCTATGTGAGTGATTAGCCTTGGGCTAACAGGGGTTAAATGTACTTGTGGTTAAAGTGGTTAAGCTAGCTCTTGACCAAATGGTAGTCACTGATAAAGAGAACCCTAGAGTGAGATTGTGGTGTGTGAAAAACCAAAAGATGTTCAAGACTCATAGAGACAGTTCCCTCTGTAGTGCTATTCATACATCTAGATTGTTTCGGTGTGAGTTTTTGGACATTCAACAAAAAAAATGTGTCTGCTTTCTCTCCGTGGTGCACAAAGTGCCAAAAAATACATTTGAAAAACTCAACAGCAATGTCTCTTTCTGGAAATCATGACCCAGCTACTCTAGCTAGCTCAGCGGTGCAAACAGCACAGCTCAGCAAAAGATGTTTACATCCCACACTGTCACAAGCATAAACTTCTAATCCATGAGTAGATGCACGCTTTCTTCTGCACAGTGATACAGTTGGTAGGTGTACTTCAGGAGCAAGAAGACAAACTGCTCAATAAGCTGCTGTCTGTGAATTATCTTGAGTAACCAAGTCATGATTTCTAGAAAGAGACACTGCTGTTGCGTTTTTCAAATGTGTTTTTGTGGTGCTTCGAGGACCACAAGCCAAGTGTCACCTACTTCCATTATATTCAAGAGTCGGCAGACATCTCTCTAAGCGCTACAGGCAAGAAGAAAAAATATGTATTTTGGACTTTGTCCTTTTAACACAAATAATTTCTGTTGAACAGTGGTTGCACAAATCTGTCTAGACTTAAGCTGGTATAGACTAAACCAAGGTCTGCTGGGGTCCGTGTGACGTAAATTTCATTCACATTTTTGTTGTGACCGTGCAGACTCTTCCACAGACCTTTCCACGCAGGTTACTACAGATGCTGCCTCCTGCGCACGAGTGGAGCGCTTCCTCCAAGCGGAGTATAAACTGAACTAATAGGCATCTGGGGTGTCCGCAGCTGTCTGTGTAGACGTCCGTTCAGGACTATAATCAAGGCCACAAACAGAAAGGACTCTTTTGAAACTGGAGGACTGGAAAGTCCAGGATGAGGGAACATTTTGGATCTCCAAAAAGCCATGTCAACATGAAAGTGCCGTCAGCAGTGTTCGATGTTGCTCTAGAAAGACATTGCATGAAGTCATATCTTGCTGCTGACTTTTAACGGTTTGCATCACTCATAAAGCTTTAACTGGACATGAAAGTGGCGGAAATTTGAACAGAACTTCAAAAGCATCTCAAAAGGTTTCAAATCTAATTGTCTAGTAATTTATAGAGCTCTAAGTCCTCATAGACATGCCGACATGTCGCCGTGTTATTATGTATCAAGACCAAGTCTTACGTAGAGCGCAAAGTATCTTCACAGCCTAATCTGACAAATTCATACTTGCACTGCACAAAACTCAGTAACCATGGGTGTTCTGAAACAGGTTTCTCTCACAATCTGCCTGTATTTGCCTCCCGTCTTTATTTTCTATAAGCAGTCCCCGCAGTCACCCACTCCATGATGGTGCTGGGGTCACCAAGCTTCATGGGAGGGATGCTGTGAGATGAGTGACGGGTTGTGCCTGGTTTCCCTCAGACACAGCGCGTCTCTGTTTCAATCAAAGCTGAATTGAGGTGTGGTTTCATCAGACCGTACAATCTTTTGCCTCATGATTTCAGTTTCTTTCATGTGCCTTTATGGTGCTGCCCTCGAATGCGCTTTCTCAGGAGTGGCTTCTTTCTGGCCTCGTTGCCATTTAGCCCAGATTTGTGAAGAATTCCTCCGACTGTTGTCCTTCCAAGAAGATGTCCCACTGCAAGATGCGTCAGTGTGTAGCTGTGCCAGAGCGGTCCGTGGGGCTGTTCTTTGACCGAAGTTCATCTTTGGATCTTCTTTGGAGGTTTCTCAGTGTGGTCAAAACGCCAGCTTTAGTAAGACTCTGGGCAGTCCCACTCTCTTTTCATTTGGTAAGAATAATGGAGTCTTGTGTAATCGCAGCTGTTGAGGAATTATTTTTATACCTTTTCCCACAGTTCTTGCCTAAATTATACATAAAATTCCCTGGACTTTTTGGTTAGATCTTGACTCATATGCACTTTAAAACAGTCATCTCAAATCAACTTAAAGTTAGTCATTTCATACTTATAATTTGGATGTACTCATAATAATTTTAAATCAACTTGGACATCATGGGTCATTTTGATGAGTAAAAGAGGATTCTTTGTATAAAAACCATGGGTTAAATTCACATGTGGCTGAAGTGACTAAAGTGGTTCATCTACTTCTTGATCAAATGATAGCCAAATGATTCAGAGAATCTTGGCCTGAGCATGTGCTGTGTGAAATGCCAAAAAATGTCTAAGAATTAACACAGATGATGGTGTTTTCTGTTTGAACTTTTACACAAATCTCTGTAGGCATATACAAAAACAACTCACATGAAATTGGCAAAAAGGACCAGAAGTTCAAAGTATTTTTTATACCACAATTCTTTCCTAAATCATACATAAGTTCCATGGACTTCTTGGTTAGATTTTTGATTAATGTGCACTTTAAAATAGTCATCTACAATCAATTTAAGTTGAGTCATTTCAAGTTTGTAATTGGAATGTATTTATACAAATTTTTAATCAGTTTTGACTTTGTGGGTCATTATGTTCAGATGAGTCACAAAAAGTATTAAAACAGGACTGTTTGTGACTCATCAGTACAAAACGACCCATTTTCACAGAAGACTCCCTAAAGGTACTGTACACTAGTAAACTCTTTCATTATTTTCCCACAAGCAACTCTTGTGGGAAAACAAAAAATATCTCAAATAAGGTCACGTCATTTCATTTTAAAGGACCAGTGTGTAAGATTTATGGGGATTTATTGGAAGAATATGGAACATAATAGGTTTTCATTAGTGTATAATCACCTGAAAATAAGAATCTTGTTTCTGCTACCTTAAAATGAGCAGTTTGTATCCAAATAGGGAGAAGGTCCTCTTCCATGAAGGCTGCCATGTTGAACCACCATGTTTCTAAGGTAGCTCAGAACAGACAAACCAAACACTGGCTCTAGATTGGGTCTTTTATGTTTTTCATGAATTTTGCAGCCACCGTAGTTTCTCGTACACACTTGGAAGGGGAGGGTGAGGCGAGCGGTAGTCTGCTGATTGCAAACTGCAACCTCACCGCAGCATGCCACAAAATCCCTCTCAATGCTCCTTTAAAACTGCAAGGAACTTTCATATTTTGTCGATTTTGGAGGAAGTGGTGGTGTTTCCGCTGTAATAACCACAAAATATTATGTCAAAGATAAAATGGTTTCAATAAGACGCTCACCCTGCTTCCTTTTACTGGCTGACACTAACTTTGCCGGGAAAAATGTAAACAGACTCATTTCATTTGATTTCAACAAAAATCTGACTTTGTGCCCTTTAAGAATGCCTATACAGGAATAGCCAGTCTTCTTGCAGATGGTCTCATTTGCTTACGTAGGTCATATAGAGGCATCAGTGTGAAATTGACATATTTCATAACATGTTAAAAACTCTTTGTAGTAGCTTTAAATGTCTCATTTCAATGACTTTGACTTCAGTGTTGTTTATTGTGCAGACAGTACATTTGGTCATTCGGTGGGTGATGTCACTCACCTGAGGAGCGGTCACCGCAGATGGCGCAGATGTGTTTGGTGAGCGACAGGGCCGTGCCCGAGGGCTGGGCGGGCACCTTCATCACGCCGTTGAGGCCCAGCGGGGGCTTGATGTCCTCCGTGCTGCTGACCGAGTTCATCGGAGAGTTCAGCTGGAACATCAGCACACACAAACACACAAGCCGACAGGTCACAAAGCTGCCCACCTGAACACAAAGTCATCACACACCCCATTACACAGGGCCGTCACCTAGCTTAGTGTGTGCGGCGTAGTTAGCTCATGACATTAACTATTGAACAAGACCCAGGTCTGCTGAGGAGGGAGACGGTTCGGTTACACATGCAAACAGGAAAAAATCTGAGCGGAGTTATGTCATGTGGATTGTCCTCAACAATTTGCTAAAAGCAGAAAGTGAAAAGGATGTTATGACTTCTGATACTCAATACAGATGGTCAGAAGTCCTAGCAGCAGCACTTTTTGCCCTCTCCCGTTGCGCCCTCTGCTTCTCTCCTCCCTCCTGTTTCAGATCTAAATCTGGCACAGCAGGATCCTGCACCACTCCACCCCAGGAACTCTTTTATTCATGCGCTCAACAAGCCCCGCTGGCTCCCAAATGTTCAGCACTAGCATAACTCCACTGCAAAATTTAACAGTACAGCGGAATAAAGAGACAGCATTTGTTTTAGCAGCGGCGCAACTTTAAGTCTAACTTCAATCGCTGCCTCCCTCTCTCACTGAAAAAAATTAATCTCAAAGTGACCCCTCTTTGCCTCTTGCTAAAAGTGAGCAAGAGGAGGCTAATTATCATAACCAGCACCATGCTGTTTCCAAAGGAGATAAACATTAGGGGGTAGGATATAAATTATCTTTAAAAACTAAATGTACTCGATGCAACAGGGGCTCGGTAGCCATTAGCAGCATCTCGTGAAAACACTGGAAAAGTAACAGCACCAGCCTGCTTGTTTCAGCTGATGCAAAAAATGACAATACAGCGGGGGAGGAAAATAGGAAAGAAATGGAATATATTCAAAAAAGTAGATCCCTGACAAACACACCCACAACTGAGGGGCTGAGAGGCAGAACAGAGTTGGCAGAGCAGCCACATGGGCTCATATAGCCAGACGTGTTTTCATTAAGTTACCACATATGAGACATGTCTGATAGCACAAACACGTCTTGGCTCTAAATTTAGCTCATAATGTAGGAGAGAAACCCGGTCTCTGTCTGCAGGGATCAGGCAAGACAGAAGAGGCATTTTGTTTTTTTGGAATGACGAGACAGACACGACTGTCTGAGAGAGTCTGTCGCCCCTCAGCTGTGTTTACAGTCATCTGACGGAGTACATTAGCTGCGCGCTGGAAGAACACGGAGATGTATACACCACAGCAAACAGTGCGCTTTCTCAAACACACGGTATACAAACCAAACAACCACAGAGCACATATGAACGTTGGCATGTGGCTCCAAAACTCAACATAGAGCATATTTCTTTATTAACTGCGACAGTAGGGTTATTATTATCATTATTATTGTTTAGTATATTCTACAGATCATTCATATGATTTATCGAGTAATTAGACATGACTGTGGCAGAACATAGAGACACAAAACAAAACAATTACAGTGCTGCAATATGTTTGAAGAGACAAAACAGGAGCTGGATTTGGTACTGGTGTGTAGTTATGCATGTAAAAGAAGTGGTGCTGAAATGACTAGTTGATTAACTCATTGACAAAAATGGCTTTATTATCAACCCAGAACACGTAGGGTATAAGTAAATATTTGTTGCACCTCTAAAGGGAGAACTATGGTAAATGCATGTTTGCATGTTTTGGAGTGCTTGAAATTAATGATGTCCCACTGTCTTGGGGACAATAAAAGTATTACTATCTGGGACAATTCTGGGACAGCAGCTAAACTTAATTGGACTTTCTGTCAGAAAGGGTCTCCTTTCTTTCAGAGAGCCTAGAAAGCTTTCTTCCAGAACAGAACCATGAGCCACTGGCACAAGCTCCACACTACGTCATGTATGTACTAACACACTGTTGTGGTGTTTCAAATAAAATTAAAAAAACATATTGCGATCTATGTCAGAAATAGGTTTGTATTTGCACTGCAGTTTGCAGTGATGCATTTTCGGTGAAACAGAAACTCAACTGGTGACTAAAAGAAAAAATGAAAATTCATTGTGGCCAAACACCCAGTGTGATTTCATTTTTAAAATTCAGATGTAAGTGCAGGAAACAACTAGTAGAACTTCCATTCCAGACCAGAGTGAGTCATGGAAGTGATGCAAGTTACTGAAACAAAGTTATAAAGTGTATTTATTACAGAGAATGGAAAAAAAAGAACTTCAATTTGTGACAATGGTTGTTAAGTCTGCGCGGTTGAAAGTAGATTCCGGGACAAAAGTTCATTTCAAGCCCTGATGTTGTGGCATGTATGAGTGAGATTAAAGGACTACTTCAGCAATTTAGTACTTCAGGTTTAAAAAAAAAAAAAAGAACAGTTAACACTGATGCAGCAGAGGTTGAGCCATCCTGACTTTTATTCCCTTTTGAGTCAAGCTCTTAATGAGACTCCTACTCTTCGCACAATGCAACTGAAAAGCATCTTTCATTTAGACCATCCCTGCTTTCTAGACATGACAAAGCTCCTCCAGAGCCGCAGAGGACACACACCACTGCTTTCACCTGCTGACCCGCAAATTGAGTGTTGAATGTCTTGAACAAGACGACTGTGTCATCTTAAAGCTCCGTTCCATCCAAGCTAGATTTTGTGCTTAATATTAGAACACTTTCTTCTTTATTTTAGTGTATCTCTTCCTTTTGCTCAAGGATGAAGCAGCTGCCTTGACACACAGACACACACAAAAGCACTTATATCCAGTACATACACATATATATAGATGCACAAGTTCACCGAAATAGAAGCATGCACGAACATAGACATAGATATACCATACGAACATGCGTAAGACATACTGTGCACACAGTCATGCACACATTGGAAAGTACACACGCAGCCGCGGTGGCTCCTGTCATCTCATTTCACCTTACATTCTAATATTTGATTCCTCTTAAACAGCTTCAAAGTTAGCAAAATGTCAGCGGTGCCATATATATATACGTTTCTGCTTGAAGCCACCACGTGCTTCCATTGTGAGAAATATTCCCAACCATGCTGCTTTTCCATCACATCAAATAGAAAATTCTGCATCATTTTATACACATTCCTGCATAATTCAGCATGACAATACAGTGTGTGGTGTCATGGGAACTCGACTTGAGGAACCCGACTTGAATTTCAAATATCCGAAGCTTATATGTGGCTTTTGAATGTTTTGTCTGCGTTTGGATGGTGGATGCACTGGTGGGTTCAGCGGGTTGAAAAGGTTAAAGCCCTCCGCCACATGAAAACGTTCAGTTCACACCCCGACACCCACCCCTGGGCTGCTTTTCACACCCTGTTTACACAAATACACACAGAATGCAACACACACACACACACACACACAAAGCTTAAGCTTCAGGGTGGGAAAAATATGAAGATTATTTTTAGGTTATTATCCTTCAGAGCTTTCTCATGTGGTATTTTATACATTATTTCTTTATTAATCCCAAGGGGGAAAAGGAACTGTTTAACAGTTTATCAACCACAGTTTATATTGAAGTGATAATAAATGCGCCATTTAAGATATCAAAACAAATGTTTGCACTTTTCAAATGAATAGCAGACACATGAGAGCACTGGAACAGTTAGTATTGTATAACTTCATGTTGGCAAAATACTGCCTGGTGGCAGGAAAGCCTGTCTTGCATGGAATATGCTGCATTTCGAGAGCGCCTCCGAGACACAAAGGCACCAACACAGCTGCATCACTTGTTTGGAACCAGCTTCGGCAGCATGTGTGCACTGTCACACCCACATCTCTGCAGTCACACACGCACACACACACACACACACACACACACACACACACAAACACACCATGAGGTCTTACCTCAGTTAAACGCCCGAGTCTAGTCTTTTCCCCTGCAGCGCGGCACTAACGGAGCTGTCTCCTCAGTTGATATCGTCTCTATCAAACCCTCTGTCTGCCTGACAGAAAAGACTCTTCTACTCACAATCTATTTTCAGTAAACCTGCAACTCAATCTCAGCAACATTGCTCCCCAACGGTGGGGTGGGCAGGCTTTTGGGGGGGCCTTTTCTTTCTCTTCTGCCCATGGCAATGGAAGCAAGGCGGGGGGATTAAAGTGGCTCAGGACTGGTTCTGGAAATAGAATACATGTGCCCTCCCCTACAACACATACATGTGACCCCCTTCACAGGGAGGTATGCCAGCTGTGTGTATGCTCGAATCGTCTTGGGAAACCCCTTCACAACTACCACCCCCACCACCCCACCACCCCCTCCTCATATACTGTCTGTGTCTTCTTTTGGCTGGCTTCAAACTTTTACACGCAGAGGGATAGAAACAAGTGAGGGGCATATAACATCAAGGACTGGAAATGTAGGACATAAGATTCCCCGCAGTACAATGTATAACACGAGCGCCTGAACCGCTCCAGATGAATAACACTATTTCATGTGCTGCAGGTGTTACATAACATGTTGTGGAGGACATTCGATTGGTACATCCAGTACAGAGGGGGTCTGTGTCTGCTTGTGGGTGTCAGATTCTGCACAGAATTGATATATGTGATTATATGTCCCGTGCAACCTGCTGGTTTCAGCATCGTGCTGCAATATTTAAACATGTGAAAGGCGATAAAATAATATTTCCTCAAAGGGGTGTTAGCCCTTGCTGAGAGTGACATGTAGCGGCGAGCACAAAATGTATGAAAGAAGTGCTCTTTTGGTTCAGTATCATAAAAACACACAGTATAATAAACAATAAATTGCCTTCAACTACTGATACATCATATCATTGGCATGTCATCAGCACACCAGTGCTTTAAAATGAAATATCATGAACGGCTCAAAATGCTGATATATATGCCGAAAAGAAGACGCTTTAATTATGCTCAAGTGATGCGAGTATATATGCAGTCTGAAGGTTTTTTAAAGTGTCTTCACAGATATCATAATGGATATCTATTTGCAATTGATTGCTCAGTGTTGCTGATGTGAGGAGGAGCCAAATCACATCCCATCAACTCCAGAAATTCGATTGTCCATCTTAAGAGCTGTCATCTTAATCATTATAAGAAATTAGTAAAGAAAAAGGAGGAAAAAAAGACTATCAACAGTAGTTTTCTGAGTTTGCCAAGTGATTGTGTCCATTTTAAAAAGCACTGTACTTTATTTTGAAAAGCACTGTATTTTTTTTTGAGAAGCATTGTATTTTATTCTGAAAAGCATTGCATTTCATTTTGAAAAGCACAGAATTTTACTTTAAAAAGCACTGTATTTTATTTTGAAAAGCACTGTATTTCATATCTGCATCTGCTGGAGGGCTACCACGATAAGAACACGCAGAATAATATGATGATTGTAGAAGAGACTTGATAAGGAAAATACGTGTATATATTGGAATCGGCATCGGCAATCTGCCAAAATGAGTTGGAAAATACTGGCATATCAGATATCGGCAAAAATCCAATATCGTGCATCCCTATTCTTACTACAGCAAGACGTGATAGCAGGTAAGGAGCTAACTGTTTACTGCTGTATCAAAAATGTGATTCTAAGCTTTCACACAAGGTCTTACATGAATATATTCATGTTTGAAAATATGAAGAATATTACACACAAATCACACCTTAAAAGGTTACAGAAGCATCAAAGTTTTTGTTATTACACAGACTTGCACCATCCTACTTATCATCTCTAGTCAGTCCTTTACCTGTTAGGGCTTTACGATCACACGGTGCAGGTCTCCTGACTATTCCAAAAAAGAAAAAGAAAAAAGCGAAGAAAAAAAAGAAGAATTATCTTTAGGTGACAGAGCTACCAAGCCCCTCTTCACTTGAAACGTCGTCCTATCTACATTTTAGATGCTGGTTCGGATGAGTCATTAATAAGATGAACTCGAAATATATCAGTTCACATCAGCCTTCAACCTTGCTTCACACCATAAGTATTAAACAACCCTGCTTACCTCCTGTTTTTAGGTTACATATTACACGTTTGTATATGTGTGATCTGTATCCAAGCATAAATGCGCAGGAGTTTTTATGTACATATTATGAATTGTTGCATTTCACCTAATTTTTGATATACTTATAATACTAATTTAGTATGTACTTCTCTGCTCCCGCTTAATCTACTTCTGATCTATTCAGTTGTAAAGTATTGTTGTGTTTCTCATCCATCAAGTGGCCTAATTGATGAATCTTTTCATCACTACTTTATATGATGCCCAGAGGCTACAGCAACCACTGAAAAGGGGATAACTTAGTCAAATGCATTAATAAACACAGGCCAATCAGAAAAACTCATAATAAATACAATAAAATGGAAACTTGAGGTAAGCAGAGCAGGTCCTGTAAATTATTAGTATGCTATGACAACACACATGGTGGTGAAATGAAAAGAAAGGAGTCGTCCCTCGAGTGAACGGAGGAGAAAGGGAAAGAGGAGCTGAGACAGTGGAGGCCTCTGCTTAAGACGGGCTTAGCTCGATTCAGCGAGTCAGAGCACAGACTTTGCTCATAAAGACACTTCAAAAGGAGACATCAAATCCAGGCGCAGCACTCCTCAATGCACAACCCTCATGTGGAACTTCAGTTGCTTTCCAGTTCAAGGGCACCTTTGCTAACAGAGAAAGTTATCTTCACAGTATTCTTTCAACAACGCCCTTAAAGAATTCCTCCATAAGGTTTTCCACTATGCAGCGGCACAACATGGCCAGGAACAGAACACTCTACTCTACAATCCACTGTTACAGATCTCATTCCCCAACACTGTATCCTTCCCTGAACTATAATTAATTTCTGTGACTTTAATTCACTTCTTCTTCAAGGCAAGAAGCTAAAAATGTCCAAGAGCAGACAGGATGTGTGAGTGGACGGCAGAGCAGGAATTTCAAGGCAGCCACGGCAGCCATGGCCGCCCCGGTTTGGCCTTATGCCCCCCTCAAAATATTATCTGCTCCCTGGCCACAGTGGCCTTGATGCCCCACCTGCACCGCCCCAGCTGATTTAGCCATTTTCGCCTCTGCCTTTTAGAAACCAGTGTCAGGTCTTTAGACACCAGTGTCTTTTGTTGAGATTCTGATAGTGAGATTCAGTTGCCAGAAATCCAATATCTTGGTTCCTTAAGATAATCCACAGACCTTATTATGAGCAGTTTCATGTGGGAACTACTTTCTTTCTACTGTAGAAATAAAAAGAATAAGAATTAATTTCTTAAAGCACAACAAGCCAAGTCCCTTCTAGTTCCATTATATTCAAGAGAAGGCTGACATCTCTGATATCTCCAAATTTGACAACTTCCACCACAAGTATCTAAATGGATTAACAGCGAACTGTCCCTTTAACCCTTAAGTTAAATTCATTATTTCCGTGTGCTTCAAATCATTGTTTTATTTGATGGCTTTGCTGCCATGGCATTTGGCCTTTGTGCCCTCAAAAAATTGGCAATTACAAAGACCAACTGCCCCTGCCCCTAAAATGATAAATTCCAGGCCTGGTGGACAGGATACAAATCTCGTGTTGACAGGGGACAACACCTAACCAGCTGCCTCCTGAGAGGTGAGGACAGGGATCAGGTCATGATTTGACCTCATGATAACCCCAAAGGTGTCACCTTCACCTCTGACACCTCGTGACAATCACTTCCTCCTAAAAGCAAACTTATCTCAGCGCTCCTGCAAACTATGGGAGGAATGAGTGAGAACTTTCTTCTCCCGCCCTTGTGTGTGCGAGTGCGTGGGTCTTATCTGGACACGTATCGGCTAGAGATGGGAGATCGGGTTTCGCACAGGGGGGGTTGCTGTTAATGGGTCTGCTCTTCTGCGGCCCTCGGGGTATATTTGCAGTAAGGCACCCTTTGGGATCAATTACGGCACTGTTTGAATGACACCTGTTTGAACACACATGGTCTACAAACCAGCACAAATCATCAGACACGTGGGTGTGAGCACGCATAAAATACACAGAACAGCTCAGACTGCTGCTCAGTTATTTGAGGATGAACACTAGAGGTCATCTGTATGTCCATCATGTCAGTAGTCACTACAATATGCGCTTCTTTTGAACAAACAAAAGTTATGTTTACATTGAGGTGTATCCTTGAGCTCTAACAAATGATGATGAATGTTAATTTCCTACTAAAAGATTTAGAAAGTTGACTTATAAATGTCAAGTTTACTAGCTTTGCACTCCTCTTCCTTCTCGTTGCTGGTCGTTGATGTATATCTTAGCGGGTTGGCAGAACTTTTAGTCCCAGGAACTACTTTTTAAGGAGCTATAAGTTTCCTTCAGCCCATTTTTGTCTGTTTCCACTGAGACCGATGTGATGTCTCGAAGAACGATGACTTTAAAACAAACTGGTTTGCGGCTGCAGATTTTTAAAAATGATGGCTTAAAGACAATGCTGCAAGAACTCCTTACTAATCAAAAATGTTCATCGCTGTCCCTTCCCCAAAGTACTTTTTGGGGGGGTAAAATAATGTCTCCAGAACTCAGTTTAGACCCTGGTCCCTGCAGTGGAAACACACTGAATTACTTAAAAGGTTCCTAGTCGCTGGCACAACGCACATCTCTACACCTTAAATCATGGAATTACTTTCCTTTTTTAACCCTGATATTTATTTCAAAGTTTCAATATATTAAAAATGTAATTAATTCCTAACATTAGTGTTAATCAAGGTGATGCAGATTTCCCTGGTCTAACTATGTCAACAGGCCTATGTGCTATTAGCAAATTGCAATGAATCCTCAAATGTTTATATTTAGTCATAATAAGTCATTCAGGTAAACAAGAACACCCAAAAGTTTAATTCCAGTCCAGTCCTTTCAAAATAAAAGGTATAATATATTGTGACTTTGCCCACACAATTAAGTATACTTCCCACGTAACTCATCACAAATGACTTTATTGACGATTATCACTCTATTAATAAATTGTCACAGATCAATATTAAGCTGCAGACCTTTACCAGCTTTAATTAAAAGGAACCTTTGGGTTGTCAAGACACATTTATAACTGCAGGCTTGATGACTTAATCAAAGAGGATAAAAACTTATTTTTTTCTATTTATGAAGGCTGTTTACATTACAATAATCCAGTCTCAGTTAAGCATTAAGTCTGTCTTTTAACTGTTATTACTGTCTGCCATTAATAAAGTGTGTTAGGCCTTGATGCTTTGCAGCCTGCTGGATTCATTCAAGATCACTGGCAGAGGATATAATGAAATGAAAGGGATCCCTCACTTATATGTGGGCTCAAAACCTGGCAGGAAACCTAAATTTATGCATTTAATGATCAGTATGTGAAAGCGTAAATTATTTGTTAACCATTAATAAAGTCTTTAGTGACAAAATAAGCCGTTCCAGAGCCTGTCTTACTGTAAAAGAGCTCCGTGCTTATTGTCACTCGGCTCTAATAAAACACTTTCTCTGCTCTGTCCCAGTGGATAGAATTTAGGAGAAGCAGACATTATTTTAGACAGCTCCGAGGTTTCCAACACTCACCCCATGCTGTGCCACAACAGATAAAATGAATCATCACAAGCACTGCTGGCGCTTGCGTGTGTGTGTGTGTGTGTGTGTGTGTTTTGACAGAAACTTTTGTTAGAGTGAAAAAAGGATATTAAGACTATCAGTGGCATGAAAGGCGGTGAGCCTTGCAGCAGTGAAGCGGGAATACGCAGAGTGACTTTCAGCTGTTGCCTCACCTCAGCGCGGCAGTGTCTGCGCATGTGTGTGTGTGTGTGTGCTTTTGGCATCCGAGGAAGCGTGTATGTGGCATGCATACATGTATTTTTAAATTTCTGCGTCAGGTGTGTGCATGTTTGTGTTTCTGGATTTCATGTGTGCATGCATGTGCGTGTTTTGTCCGTGTGGATGTGTATACAGTAACTGTGTCCTTCTGGCTTTGTGTGTGGGTGGATGGGCATAAGGGCTGTTTTTAAAGACAACAGTGGTGCTCCTGTGGGCACCGCGCTGCCCGCCACATGCATGACATGGCAGTTCTTACAACCCTAGAGTCACTCTCCTCTCGCACCAGTCATTACAGCGTTTTTATTGTAACAACTTTCTCTCTGGCGCTCTCTTTGAATGTTTCCTTTGCAAATAGCAACCAACAAATCCTGCACAGCATACATTTAAATGATGCCCTCCATCCAATCAAAATCAAAGACTGAGAGAAACGTTTAATAAACTGCTTTTCAGACATTAAAAGAATGAATGAGCATACTTTCTATCTGTCAGGCGTGCATAAACAGGATACAAACAAACCTAAACTTCTGTTCGCAAATGTAGCCTTGACTTTCTGCATTTGTCTGCGGTTTGCATCCATCCGGCCTGGTGCTTGGTGTGCATAAGTTCAAAACACTGTTTAAAAATGTATAATAAGCCTGTTCATGGGTGGCGTCATGCTCATGTAGGTCATCTGTCTGCCACTCAGTGATTAATTGACAAGGGTTTCCATTGTCTATTAGCACGTCCCCCAGCAATTAACTGACCGTCCACTCCTTTATGAGATTAGTCCATTTTCCGATTGTAAATCAGCCTGTGAGTATTCAAGTGTTTCCGCTGTCCACTGGTATGCCATCCGGCAAATCACTGAAAAGATTGCCGATTGTCTGACATGTCACTCAGTATTTCCAGTGTCAAAACAAGAGCCACCCAGTGATTCATGCCCCAGCACGTCCATTATCATCATGTCATTCATCATGCTTTTCGAAGCGTCCTCTAGTAATGTGCATGAAAACGATCGGAGTGGTTATTTCTTTTGTCATACAGCACACAGTTCAGTGGTAATTTAAACAGTATTTCAATGACAAACCACCGTTGGATTTATCAGTATTTAGACTGATTATCCTTAAAGTCATTCAACGGTATTTACATTGTCAACCATCCAGCAGATAACAGACTGATAAATCTCCTAGCAAGCCATCCAGCTTAAAATAGACTCATGTTTTTACTTGTCGATTAGCATGTCACACAGTCTGTCGTTCATTGCTGTCAGTCCTGGCCACTAACAAATAACCCAGTGGTTTATTGATTAATGTTTCCATCACTGTTTTCCAATGTATCATTGATTAGCTCTTTAAACTATTTAAACCAATTCCGGCAGAATTTATGTAATGGTCAGCTTTTACCGTTTAGTGGATAATTCTTATCTGTTTTTATGTTCTTTGTATGAAAAGCAACATTTTTTCGTGTAGCAGTGAGTGATAATGTTGTTTCTTGTCCTACCATATTTGTACATATTTGTGTGTGTGGACCCTTGACTCTAATTTAAGATAGACAACATGACAGCTCCCCAAAAGTGAAGCCAGAACATTCTGATGGTCCCCTGGTGGCTCGTTGCAGAATAGGTCATAAACCCTGACCCCTCCATGTTGGCAGATGGGACATGCAGCAAAGTACAGGTACCGGTATTTGTTTAACTGTTCATTTTCCTAAGTTTGTTAATTAGTTATTCGATGCAATAAAAACAGAGCTTTACATCATGATTGACAGCTAAGCCTTGCTTGCGATTGAGTTGGCTGGGTGCACAACTTAGATATTGTGGCTCCAACCATGAAGGCTACTGCGCAGACTCTTGGCTTCAAACATCACCAGTTAAAGATAGCAGTGCTTGTATCCGGGATATTTCGGCTTCATTTTTGTACAGTGAGAGGAAGTGGAGACACATCATTCATCTTTACTTACACTCAGTCAATGAATGACTGTTTGAGCGTTTTCTTCTTGAGAAGCTTTCTAAAACGGCCTCCGCTGAGGCTGCTTTTCACCTTTTAGCAGACCTCAGTCAAATACAGTTTTACATCTAACCCTTTAACATAACAGGAAAGCTGTCAATCACTGCATGTTAAATAAAATAATGTAGCAAACCACAACCATCTGGTGCTTCAACAGGTTAAAACAATATTTCAAAGCGCTGTCTGACCCATGTTTTCCTCTTATATCCTGTCTTTACAGAGCATATACTTTCGTGGGTGTTGAGAGAGAACTGTCTCCATAACAACTTTCTGCGCGCTGCTATAGGTCTTACAGGTGTGAGAGCAATGACAAAAGCAGAATTAGTCATAAATTAAGTGTCATTATACTTCACAGACATGCCACGGTGTACAGTACATGTCTGTCCACAGACAGTGTTGAGTTGCTGTAAGATCACACCACCAGTTGCAATTAAAGCCCTATAGGGATTATCTGAAGCTTTAAAATAAATGTGCGCCCTGAGGCATTTAAACCACAGCGTCTAGATCCTGCATTAGGAGGCTGCTCTCTGAAACTTAAACCCGATGTTTCTATCCCTTATAGCTGCCACCTCCTAAATGTCTCGTCTCCTGTGTGGTCCCACATGTCAGAACAGACACAGCGCTATCACAGTACGTAATGTCACTTCAAATGATGGCCTATGCTCCATTAAAAAAAATGGTCTGTGCAATAAGAAATTTAGTTGGGAACATGTCAGCTACGTGGTAAATTCTTCACAATCTGCATTTCCACTGCATCAGTTTCATTAACACAACAAACCACTATGTGGCTATGATGTTCTCTTTTTAAAATAAATACTATTATGTTAAGTATCAGTTCCTTTTAACAAATCAACACTTCCTGCGAGGGATGGTAACAATTTATCGGCAATCGATTGATCATTCGTTAAGAATTTGATCAATCAAGGAAGTAAAGATCTGAAATATAGTGGAGAAGGGCAAGTTATCTGATATTCAGGCCTTCTTGTCTTTATATATTTCATAGGCCATGTAATGCTGCCAGATAACATCCAATATGAGCTATGATTTAGGGAAAACAATGCATTTGGCATTGTTTGGTATAAGCAAAATTTCTACGCTTTAAAATGATCAATTAATTTAATAATTGACTACGGAAAATGCTTACACTATCCAACCCTGCTTCCTTCATATGTTTCAGAATAAAAGCTTTCCAGGGAAGGAAGGGGAATTTGCTCCGTGAATCTGCTGGAACAGTTTTAACATGAAACAGATGCAGGAAATTTGCGTTACAAGCAGAAACTGCAGAATTAACATGGCAAATGGGAAACTTCTTCCCAAAATATGATTAAGTTTACTTGTGTAACGGCAAAACTTTGAAAATCAAAGCCTGTCCCTAAGTAGTGCAAGTTTTTCTCTGCAAAAAGACTAAAGATCTGTGTACTGAACTGCTAGTGAGGCACAACTTAATTAATTCTTCACATTAGTTACACTTCCTTGAACTACCAGTGCCGGGGAAAAAAAACGTGGTCTCTAAAACGGCTTCTAATTGCTACCTGGAGACAGCTTTGGCTAAAAAAATTCTTTTCCCCCATCCATTTGAGGGTTGATTGACGTTAGAGAGCCTTAACTGTTCTCCTGGGACCCTACACACAGCCCCTTTGTGCGGCCATTAGAGCCATGCAGCCATGATGTCATGCGGAGTGACTACAGCGAGGTCCATCAAAGACCAGAGCAGCGGAATGGACCTTTATTACTCCCACACAGGAAGGGGCTGAGGTCCACTACTCTCCCTCTTTCTCTCTCTTTTCCTTTTCCCGAGTGTGTTGTGCCTCAGTCTCCTAGCGACCCTCGCCTAAACACGACGTACCCAAAAGCGGCGCATGACATCACCGCCGCCACTCATTTATAAGTTATTAAAGCCCGTGTTCCATTTCTTGTAAAGCGTTTACACCTTTTTCACATTAGTGTTTCTCCCGTGTTCAACTCCAGAAACACTCAAGCTTTATATGTCTTTTTAAGGCGTATTGAGGGACACTGGAGGCCTGTTGTTGGTTTAGGATTCTCAGGAAGGTTTCAGTGGGAAAGCACGGAAGCCAGAGGGGTAAAGACTGAGCCGCAAAATGGAAAAATGGGAGTGGGAAGTGGTCCGACGATAAAGAACCCCTTTTTTACCGCAAAAAACAACAGCCAGAGCCAGCAGACAACTCTCGCCATTGTCATTGCGAGTGTAAAATGTGTTCCAACCCTTGCGTATAATCCATTCCAGCTGCTTGGAGAGTTGTGGTGTGTGTGATCGAGGGATGGTCTGTATTGTTGGTGAGTTCAAGCCCGCAGACAAGACCACTGATGGGTCTGATCCTAATGGGCATGGCTGTGGCCTGGCATTGGCCCCCTGACCAGATACCCGGGGAGATGTCTCGCCAGCTTTCCCCTCACACAGCTCCAGAGAAAAAAAGGGAGATGACAAGACTTTTAATGGCAAAAACCACTCAACGAAAGACAAAGTATGCATTTCGCGTTGCAGGCGAAGTCTTTGTGTGCCAAAATGTGTCTGTTGGCAGTGTGTGGCCCTTCAGCAGAACAATGCGCTTTTCTGATCTTCAATAGCAGATAAGATGCACAGAACATGTGCGACAAACTAAAAAGTTTCTCACTGGAAAAAAAAAGAGAGAGTACAACCACAGTATGTCAGTGTGTCTGGATGTTCGGGACAGAGCTCAAGGGGAAGAAGCGTTCTTTGAGATGCAAGAACTGGCTGATGATAAAGGACCGTCTCTCCCTTTACATGTGGTTTGGCTTTTGGGGGATGTAAGATTCCAGTAAGAATGGGAGTTTTGTTCGTGCCGTCCTCGGCTTTCATCACATTGTCACTTGTGCCTTTGATGTAGAGGCTCATTGTTTTTGGTTTTTACCGATTTTCATTGAAAATTTCACAGGTCTTAATAAAAAGCAGAGCGGTATTATCAGATTTCCACCTGGATTTTATGGTTCCATACATCTAAAAGTTGTGTTTCCTGTGAAAGGGACAGCTCAGATTATTTGAAGTCGGTTCGTATGAGTACCTACCTACAGTAGATGGCAGCTGGAAAGCCCCCAGTGTGGAGAAGCAAAGAGGAGTACCAGCACGGAAGCGAAGCAATGTACTGCTATGGACAGAGTCAGCAGCAAAACTTAAGTTTTCCACTTAAAATTGGTCCACCTAAAATATAAACAATATCAGTTTAAATTTACCCTATATTTAAAATATTTTCACTGTTACTTTGCGGTCAGGCAGCCTTTTCCGACAGGAAACCACCGTTACATAATTCAAATATTGCTCTTTCCAAACAAACTCAACGGGCAATATCAGTAACTTTACCTCGCACAACACAGGAGTTGCTTGTCTACCACTGGCTCAATCTGTGACTTTGTTCGTTGAATCTGAGCTACCCTTACCGCCAAAGTCGCACGATAACACGAAGTCAATCAATAATACAAACAAACTAACAAATTGAGGCAACAATAGAACAAAAACTCCTAGGTCCTGCAAGGTAAAATTCCTGATTTCGCCCATGGAGTTTAGTTGGTTTGGAATGGCAACATTTGGCGGTGGTTTCCCGTCAGAAAAGCCTGTCTGACAGCAAAGTAAAGCGGAGAAAATATTCTAAAGATACCGTATACTTAAACTGATATTGGTTTTTCTGACCAGCATCTATTGTAGGTCATAGACTGACTATTGATAAGTACCTCATGCAAACCCACATTAAATAATCTGAACTATCCCTTTAAGAGAGGACATTGATGATAGTAGTTTATGGTAAATAAGGTCTTCCTGTGATCAGGGAAGACAGTAAGAAGTAAGAAAGTAAGTAAAGTGGAAAAAGAAGGTACAACACTGCAAATTGTATTCTTTCAAATTCTAATTTCTTCTTTTAACCCCAACGCCATGTGTCTAGGTGTGTGTGTGGTTAGCATAGGCGGTGGGGTCTTGTACCGGCCTCTGGGTGGTTAAGTAGGGAAGAGGCAGAGCTGTGACCTCGTTCCAGTCAACTGCTCATGAAAACAGCAAGTCAGCCGAGTGTTAAGAGCAAGTGGCATACGCCGTCTGACTCAAATCACGTCTCATCAGAAGTGCCGCGCCTCACGACCACAGGGCCCTGCCACCATCTTTAACCTCTCACATTAAACCGCCGTTCTCCACCCTCGCTGAGCAACAGTCATCAGCCTCTACAGGTCTCACTTAATGCAAACGTTCACAGCTAACAGCTCAGATCCTCAAACACGAGTACATGTCAGATTTAGGGCCGGGTACCTTTTCAAATGTTTCAACACCAGCACCTATAACGTAACTGAGTTTTTGTCGATTAACTGAAAGAAAACTTCTCTCTACACCTTGCTTTGAGTAATAAAAACATTTCTTTCAAATGTAATCATCCTGTTTAGCATTTCATATAGCATTATATAACCATTTTATAATTAACTGTACACAGTTACAGTATAAGTGTTTATTAATGTATCATGTTAACACTATAACTCCTCGGGGCACCTTTAACTGAAGGCTGGTGTATAAACACCTAATGAATGATAATATGCTGTTGTAATATAAAATGTGTCTTCATAGGAGAAGTTGTAATTGTTGACAAATTCTACACATTGGAGCTGCAACTAATGATTATTTTATTACGTCTTTTGTCCAACCAAATATCAAAAACTGAAAGATTCTTCTCCGTCATAAATAACAAAAAACAAACAAACAAAAAAACAGCGATTATTAATCATTGTTGCTCTGCAGTACATTAATAGACACTTAAAACTGTCCTTATGTCCACTTATAATTATGCTATAATTAGTTACAGACTGTTTACTAAATGTTCATATAGTCATAAATGGTAAATAGAAAGACTTAATCCTGCAGCACGGGACTTTTACATATAAATGAACACTCATTACATTCAAGCCCCTGTCAAATGAGTTCATACAATGCTTATTAAGCCTATCACTGCCACGTAAATCTCCCTGTATTTTGCAGTGCAGCTGTTTTTAAATCTAGTGTCTATAGCAACATCCCCATGCTTAACCAGCAATGACTGTTTTGTCAAAGTAAAAGTGGGGGCAACCATCGGGAGGAAGTAAGCTGTAGCATGGCGGAAGCATACGTCGACTGTGGTCAGAATGGGGACACAAAAGTTCTCCACTGCAGGTTCAAAGTAAAGTCTGACAGATAAAATAAAGCAAGCCAAAATACTCCACTGCATTTGTTATTTTATGTAGAACCTACTGGAACTACTTTCTTTCCATGAGAGAGAAAACAGTTCCTTCATGAAAGTGCTCACAGCAAAGTGTGTGGATTATCTTGAGTAACCGGGTCATGATTTTTGGAGGGAGACACTGGTTTTGAATTTTTCAAATGTATTTTTTTGGTGCTTTGAGCACCACAAGCTATTTAGTTCCATTATATTGGAAAGAAGGCAGACATCTCTACAGACAATAACTCCAAAACTCTCTAACTCGCACTAAAAAAATCTCGATGGATAAACAGCACTACACAACAACTAATCAAGTGATTGAGAAAATAATCCACAAAGAAAACTATTTCGATGCAGCCCTAAAAAGTTCAGATATTTTAATTAAAATCAGGAAACAGTGGATGACAAAATAAGCAAAAAGTGAGCAGACAATGTCAAAATTATGACCATTCAATGCCAACTTTCATCACTTTACAGTTTGTAATACTTGATGCTACTGACACAACTCAGTCGTTAGTGAAATCTCTTTCTCATGTCGTCAGTCTGACTTTGATGGATACTGTTTTTCATTTGCATGTGCTTACCACACACTGGCATCTTGAAACGGGTGGGAAACCTTTCAGAAGAGGGTGGTGCTCTTTTGCCCACCCTGAACCCCAACTACTCCATCCTAAAACCAGGTTTATATTTCTCAAGGGAAGATACTGTTTCATTTTTGATGCTGAAATTCAGGTATCGTATCGGAACTCGAAACATTTCTTGGATACCCAGCCCTAACCGATGTTCACAAGCTGCCATTAATCACTACCAGTAACCCATTAGTCACATCCATGTGACTGTATTTGCCAACTAAAAATGTGACAAGTACAAATTACAAAAAAGGAGTGGTGGTATTGGTCATGTTTTGGAGCCCTTTGCTCAGGTACCAGCTGTTTAAGCAAATTCAACACAAAGCAGCACTATTAAAGAGTGAAAACCAGCCATGACCTATAACACAAGTTAGATACACGCTGTAATTACTGTACATACGGTACTAAAACTGTCACCACTGGAAGAAACAGCTGCTATACCTGTTCTTTATACAGCTGTTAAAAATTGGCAGGATTGAGCTAAGAGGCAGTAAGTATAAGCAAATAGATTCATTCAAATGAGACAGACTGAGACGGATGACGTTTGCTACCTAAACACCCAACCTGCATACAAAGTGTGCCGCTCCGGGACAGAAACTGCAGCACAGATGAAAGTATTGGAATTAAAAAGAGTGGAAGAATCAGAAGGAGAGAGAGGGTGGGAGAAGAAGTGGGGCTTTCTAGCAATGAAAGAATCTGGCCGTTTTCTGCAACTGCCCCTAATCCACTCTTAACTCCATTACATGTGGGACACTTCTGCCGATAAGCCCAACAATGGCGGGGAGAGTCCGTTCCGAATAGCATCGCATTGCCGACGCACTTTAACGCAATTATTAACAAACACAAAAAAGGGCAGCCGCTGCATTTTGGGGAGGGAACAATTTCAATTTTAGATATGGCTGCAGACCGAAACTGGGCCACTGCAGGCTTTGATGTCTTAATTGTGTGTGTGTGTGTGTTTTTTTTAATACCAAAGAAACTGAGGCTTATTGATGGAACAAAAGTGACAGAGAGGGAAGAGAGAGGAAATGGAGATGGTGTGAAAGAGACAAGGAATAAAAAAAAAGAGGACAGCCAGAGAAGAAGACGAATGAGGGGATAGAGAGGAAAGCAAGATACAGGGGGAGAGAGTGACAAAATATGCCTTAGATATGGAAGACAGAGTGACAGAGCTGAAGTGCTGTGGAATCCCAGTTGAATAGGCCTTGATTAACTGTGGCGTGAGGTCAAAGAGGGGCCTCTGTCTGCTGGGGCCAGGCTTAGGAAAATTATACAGTATATGCGTGTGTGAGAGTGTGTGTGTGTGTGAGTGTGAGTGCGCTACTGTAAGCGGCTGTAATTTGCACTTCTGAGACATGTGAATACAGTTCGTAAGCCGTGATATGCAGCCGTTTGGTTAGTTTATAGGGCAGCTGAATTTCTGTGAATACACGGCAAAACCTCATGAAATCATGGCAGAGGCTGCTGAACGAGAGGCTTTCTGGTTTCTGAATGTGACAAATCAGCGGCTATGCGCGTAATTTGGCCTGAAACGCACTCTAACCTCTGAGACTTTTCTACCAATTTCCTTATTTATTTAAAGGAATAGTTCAGCACTTTGAGAAATATGCTTATTCACTCTCTGGCTGAAGATGTAAGCTATAATATTTAACATTTACGCATTAATATGTCTAAAAACGCTTGACATATTGTAACTGTTGTGCAGAAACCTACTTTTCAGGAAATGAAAGAAACCCTGTGTTTTTGAACTAACTGAATACTGATTAATCAAAGTTAGTAGCTCTTTTTAATAGTTTTCTAATACTTTTAAATGCTAAGATATTCGTAAATCCCATAGACATAAATCAGTACGAGGTTTGCCCCCGACAACAACAATATGTCAAATAGTTTGTTGAGTTGTGCTCTAAAATTATCCAAAATGTTTACAACAATATTCATACACATAGAAATCTGTAATTTATTCAAGGTAACAGTGCATTTTCTGCTAGCCACTAGTTGCTGTAACTTAAGATACATTAGACTTGTCGTGAGGCAGGAGGTCATGACTAAATGTAACATGAATAAAACTGAGCCAGATAGATTTTCAGTAGCTATGGTGGTTGTTTAACAGTGAAGCTACTAAACTACCATGCTAACCACCCTACTTCACAACATAATCAAACTACATTCTTTGTTGTTTTTTTGTTTTTTTCAAGTTGAAATGTACAGATCATTTAATCAGTACAAAACTTAAGTGTAAAACAACAAGTTGTAGTTCAAGGAGGAGTAACGTGTGAAGCTAATTCTTGGCTGGGTGCAGTGACTTCCTGGACTGGATAATTAGTGAGCTTTAAAGGTACTGGTAGCTTGTCTTTTTTTAGCTTTTGGACAGTCAGGCTAGCTATATCTCAGTGCTTCCAGTCTTTATGCTAATCTAAGCTACCCATCTCATGCTTTGTAGCTTTATGTAATAGCTCGACACGTGCGTGGTATCTCATCTTTTGACAAGAAAGCTAATAAGTGTGTTTCCCCAGAAAACTGTTATGTTTAAAGGAAATTTAACCACTTTTCATGTGGATGTCCAGTCAGTGTTGAT
Organism: Lutjanus campechanus; assembly: GCA_027495735.1. Taxonomy (NCBI): domain Eukaryota; kingdom Metazoa; phylum Chordata; class Actinopteri; order Lutjaniformes; family Lutjanidae; genus Lutjanus; species Lutjanus campechanus. The sequence continues at coordinate 6,878 of JAJHUR010107663.1, read as the reverse complement.
GGTAAATTAAGTCAGCTGAAGAAATAAATTCCTCAGTTCTTCTATACTGCTCTAAGCTTCTTTGTAGAGTTCAGGGTTATTCAGGGTCCGTATTTACTTAATAGCTGAAATTCTAACAAATCAGACATCAACAACCCTGAAGTGTCAACAGAACTGGAGAAATAAACATTGCTGAAGGTAATAATAAAGAACTCAGAGAGTTACCTTGAAGAGACGGAACTAGAGTATGCAGCTGTAGCAAGTATGCTTTTAAAAATGTGTGTACGTCTACGTTTTTGTGTGTCTGTCACGGGCCTCACCTGGGGGCTGACGCTGGGGCCGTAACCCATGCCGGGCGAGTTCATGGAGTGGGGGCCCATGGGCGAGCTGATGACGGAGAAGGGTGAGGTCAGGCCGTTCATGGGCGAACTCAGCGTGCTGATGGGAGAGTGGAGGGAGCCGGAGGGCCCCATGGACGTCGGGCTGAGCAGGGACGGGTGCATTCCCCGGTGGGATGTGGGCGAGCCCAGGGGCGAGGAGGGCACCTGGCCCGACGAGTCTGGTGGAAAAAATTTTAAAAAAGAGGGAAATTAGAATGACTGTTGCTGTAACTTTTCTGTCATATCAACAGATTTTGCCCAGCATCGTGTGGTTTTTGATTTTTAAGAAAAACCCGTCCACTGAAACTCAACTGGCCCTTAAAACCTTTTGAAAACCACGTTGTTCACGTCAAGCTATGGATCGTTCTAATGGACATTTTCACACCAAAATCTTTGGCACCAAGAGTCCAGCACATCTGGTGAAGTGTGAAAGCAGTTGTTGAATCTGAGCGCGGTCCAGGAAAACGGACAAATCAGCAAAAACAGTTGAGACACAATTAAATCCAACTATAGCTCATGTGAAAAGGAGCAAAATCTCAGACCGACTATGATGTCTTGACTTCTCGTACACTGGTTCTTCCCCTCAATGAGGAGTGTAAGTCTTCACAACTGTTACCCTGAGGGATCTATGAGAGGACAGGATGTATATCTATAATGTATGTGGCTGATGAGTGGAGCAGTCGGCCCTTGAGGACTGAATACACAACCTTGTGCCAGAGCTGAAGGGAAAAACAGCAGTGAGATTGAAGACAGAGCGAGTGATAAGGATAAGGTCATGTGTGCTGTACAAGAGCTCATTCACATGCTCTTTCTGTCTGTCTTCTCCCTCGTAGACTTAGTCCCGCTCTTTACCTTGACTGAGAGGGGCCATCTTCCCATCAGCTGTCAACACAGACGATATGGGACGGGCAGGGGCGCGAGTAAAGAAGGAGGGTGCTGTGTGTGTCGCTGAGAATCTGGCGACAGGCTTGTATGGGCACTGATAACTGTGATTATCTCTGTCTTTCCTTCTATTCGCCTCCTTTCTCTGTCTCATTTGCACATCATAGAGGACGGATCCATCCTCTCCTGTGCTTCCATTTTTTCTTTTCTTGTAGAGTTTTTCCTTATGAGTGCCTAACAGAGGACGTTACAAGTTATTTATATTGATAAGCTGACTTGACTCTTGAACACTGCAAATTATATTTCAGCTTTTCGAGTATAACAGAAAGTTAATCTACAACTATTCCGATAACTGATGTGATGAAGTACGTAAAGTAAAGTACGTTTTTTCCACCTGATTATTAAATTTTCCAACTGTTTCTGATTTCAGTTTCTAGAAACAGAACATTATACACCCTGCTACATCAGTGTAGACGAAACAGGCGATAGAAAATAACAGCTAGTGTCCAAAGTTTGGGATCATTCAAAGCTGAAACAAAATGAAAATTCTGTGCAGTCAGTGTATATTGTAAAACCGAACTAGCCAACCACAATAGCACACGACATCAGTGCTTCAGCATCCAGTCTATACATCCAATGCATAAAGCTGAGCGGAGAAGAGTTAGTGGGAATATTAGCATTCAATAGTAATAATAATCATAATACAGTAGGTAATAATGATGTCCTTATGTTAGCTGAGTTTTGCTCAAGAAAATAACCAAAAAAAATAAAGTATTGCCGTAAATTTGGGAAAGCCTGAGCATCGTGATAGTCAGTAGTCACACACACACAAAATATCAGGCGGTGTAAGTCGCAATTGCAGTCTAAGTGCAATACAGCAGATGTGGTTTTGACAGATGATATAGTATACAACTTAACCTTTTTTTTTCGAGAAGGGAAACCAGTTAGTTGTTCATTTTAAGAGACATATTCTCTCTTTTTCATAGATATTATTGCTCTTTAAGCAAAAGTAATAGATGGAATGATCAGTATGGTCAGATACTCGATTAAAAAAAAAACAATCGATAGCTGCAGCCCTAATCCAAATCGCCTGCCCCTGCTGCTGACATAAGGCCGCTTAGGTTCACCTCTGATGAGCTCTTTGTCCCAACATACCCTCTTATGCCCTGTCCTGTTTTGACACTACAACTTTGCTCTCTCCGCAGCAGGGACACGGACTCCTTACGTAACAGTGGGCTTGTCTATCGCGCTCCCCCGTTTCGTAAGTGACCAGGTTCCTCTGTTTCCGCACAGTGGAATAAAACCGATGGATGGCTCAATTAGTTGACAGCTGAGAGCAACGAGTCCAGTTCACAGCAATTTTCCTTGAGTGCTTCGTCTCTGTCCCAGCTGACTTTACAGGATTTTTTTTATTTTTTTATTTTATTTGGGAGTGTGTGTATGTGTTTGCTGTGGTGTGCTTTTGTTGTAAAATGTCTTGTGAATGCAGGAAAAAAAAAGAGAAAGGGAATCTTTGCATCTTTGTCCCCTGCATCAGCAATCCTCAGGACAGCAACCTAGCTGGCAGCTCAGCCAAGCCAAACACTTCCTGCACATCCTGCTTGCCTCACGAGCACTTCCTGCAAGCACGTACACACACGCATACACACATGAGCCCCATCCTTTTGAAAACAAACACACATCCTTCTTAATAAAGGGCTAACAACAGCTCTGCATCTAGCTGTATTAGTTCAGTGTTTAATCCTCTGACTGATACGCCTTGGGCTGCTATCCCACTGATTACATTTTTTTTCCCTAAAAAGCGCCCACACACATAATTCCTGAAAAAAAATAAAATAAATAAATAAAAAGCTCTCCCTGAGCCAACAATTCCCATAACCCTCCGCCAATTGGGTTTTAATTCAGGCAGATAAAGCGAGCTGCGGTATTAGGGTTGCCAATCTGCCATTGTAGGTCTCAGCAGGGGGGAGCTCAGCTGACAGAGTCCCAGCAAGGCCCCACCTCGAGGGGGATAACGGAGACGGGCTGGGAGGTAGATCAGACTGTTTATGTCTCTTTCCCTCCCATTCATTCCTTATGTCGTGCTCTGCTCCACCTTTTTCACAGAGAGGAGGAACAACCAGAGCAGAAAATTAACTGCAAAATCTACAACATCTGACATCATCAACTCAACTCTTTTTCCAGATGAACATGAAGTAAACTGTTGTACGTGAACATGAGGATGTCTCACAGCGAAATGTGTGTGTGTGTGTGTGTGTTTGCATGTGTGTGTGTATGTTTATTCTTGTTGGAGTTGGGTTGCCAGTGTAGGATTACAGCAGGATGAAAAGGACTCTGTCCTAATCCTCCCCAGAGAGGAGAGGAGAGGAGAGGAGAGGAGAGGAGAGGAGAGGAGAGGAGAGGAGAGGAGAGGAGAAGGACTCAAGGAGAGGAGAGGAGAAGGGGGAGAGGAAACAAGGAGAAGAGAAAAGGAACCCAAAAGAAGTATTATGAGAGTACAGGAAGAGCAGACAGGCCAAGACGAGAGGAAGCAAGGAGAGGGAGACAAGGAGAAGAGAAAAGGAGGCCAGAAGAAGTGCAAGAAAAGTAAAGGAAAGGAAACAAGGACAGGGGAGGAGCGGAGAGGAGACAAGGAAGAAGGAAGGAGAGAAGAGGGAACAAGGAGAGGAGACAAGGAGGAAAGAATGAAAAAAGAGGAAAGAAGTTAAGAAGAAAAATCAAGGAGAGGAGAGAATGAACCCAAAAGAAGTATAATGAGAGTGGAGGAAAGGAATCAAGGTGAGGGAATAAGTTGAAGGGAAACATGGAGAAGAGACAAGAAGAGAAGAGGACACAAGGAGAGGAGAAAAGCAGAGGAGAAAATGAACCCAAAAGATGTATAAGGAGGAAACAAGGCAAGAGGAGGAAATAAGGAGAAAAAGAAGGAACTCTAGTTGAACAAGAAGAGTACAGAAAAGGAAACAAGGACAGAAGAGGCGACAATCAAAGGAGAAGAGAGAGAAGGACTGAACAAGATGGGAAAAGAAAGAAAACAAAACTCAACAGAAGACTGTAAAGTTATGGCAAGGACGAGCAGGACGATGTGAGAAAAAGCCAAAAGAATAACTGTATCACTGTCACACTCTGTAACGCTCCACATCTATGTCTTCATATACCCTCTTTATGTCAACCTGTTGAACTGGAAAACGATCATGTTTTATCAGCAGTCTTGAGAAAACACAGCCAGCTCTGGCAACCGTTTGCACTATCTGCAGAAAGCGTAAAATAAACATGCTCGCAAGATTACTGTAGATAAGAGTGTGTATAAAGCAAATCATTGAGCGAGGGCAGGCAGGGGAGGAGAGGGGAATGCAAATTATCGAAGTCCTTCAGATCCCCGGCGGGCCGATATACAAAAAGATTGAATCATGTTGAGACAGGGGTTGAAAAGTGCTCTTGAGTGTTGTCGTTTGCAGCCTCGGCCTGTCAATTGGCCTGGATCACTGGGCACACAAAAGCACAACTGACAGCTACAAATAAGCAAATTAGGGCCCATCTTACCGACAGGCGCAGACAGAGTTCCCCACTTATCACTTCTGTGCTGCATACAAGCATCTCCTATTTCTAAACAATGCTTCCCTCCCTCGCTCTCGCCTTTCTCGCTCTTTTGTTCTGTCGTTGGGTGTGATTACACAGAGGAAATTTGCCAATTTGTGTTCCCGGCTGTTGTCAGCTTGCGCATTTCGAATATGATAAATGGATGATTGAGATGAGGATGGATGATGAGAAGAAAAGAGACGGTCGTCGACAGAAAAACATCGGCGAGTGCCTTGAAACAACCCATGTTTACATTTTTCTGACAGGTGATCGGCTGTGGTTGTGATTAATGACCGTCCTTTCTGGCAAAAGCTGTCATTTGTTCAGCAGAAAAAGCGGAAATACCATTAAGTTGCTCAGGTTTGTTCAGAATGAAAGCGAAAGGAATCGGAGAGGCGTCGTGATTGCCAAGGAAAGATGTTTTTTGGGTGAACAAGTTGAAAATGTTTTAACGAAGAAAAAGAGGCTAAAATCCACTCCGAGCTTAGTTTAAATGCACTTTATCGCCACTTAAAAAGGGATGGCTGGGCATAAAAAGCATCCAGTCTGTTTTCTTTTACATTTTCTAACTTTGACCAAGAAGTTTTAGTTGCTTAAAACTACCCAGGTCTTAACTACAGAAGTGGCAGATCAGAGAACGCTCACATGGATCATTTTTGGAACAGTCATATCAGTGTTTTTGGGAGGCATTGACAAACAATCCATTTTCTTGTTGAATGAAAAGCTAATGAAGTAAAAGAAGATGCTCTGTAGTCTCTCTGGTTACACTGAGTCACCGAGACTCTAATTGTTGGCAGGGGAGGGGGAGCAAAACCTGAAGCAGCGGCAGAGGGTGCACTATTTGTCAGCTAAACAGGCCCTGTTGTCAGAAAGCGATCTGACTTTCGTCTCTCTCGTCACTTAAAACCTCTCTGTCGACCGTGTGAGCTGACTGAGACACGAGGCTCGGCTGATAAAAGCAGATACAACTGCTTGATCTCTGCTGCTTGAAACAGAGACTCTGATTTGGCAGAGACGGTTTCTAGTTCCTCCCATAGTAGTGATTTCCAATTCGGGGTCAAGACCCCATCAGTGCGCGTCCTCCTTAGTGAGCAACGATTAATGAGACAGAGAAGAAGAAGGATGTGCACTTCTACACGAATAACGACGTCAGTTTTGGCCTTTGGAGAAATCACTTTGAAACAGAACTTTTATTTCTTAGCTTACAACTGTGATTAGGCTGGGGCTGTACCCTACGCAGAGTTCTGTCAGTTGAGCCAGATTCATTCTATCTACTCCTGTAGCAGCTTACACGAGTGTGTTATACCAGTAAGACTGATGAAATATGAAAGCATCAGATTTCCACACAGTCAGAAAAAGTAAAAACTGTCTGTTATCCTGATCATAGTTTCAAGTATAAAATCCCAGCGCGCCACAGAGCAGCTCATGCAGTGCGCTAGGATGGCTGAAGTGAGCTGATAGCACATCAGCTGCGCTCCATGTCCATCACCTTTCGTGTACAATGACGCAGCTAAAAAAAAAAAACAAGAACTGAAACTTGTTTACCAACCACTCCCCCTCAGGATTCATCTTCTCTCACCAATATAAAACTACATTCATGATTCCCCTTATTTATAATTCCTCATTGAAATGTTTTTTATCAGCTTCTGTCTGTTTAAAAAAAAAAAAAAGATGAATCCCTGAGGGGTCTGATTATTTGAATCTTTGACTTTCAGGGAGCAGCCCTAGATTAGGCTCCCCCCCTGTTTCATCATGTTATTACAGGCTTAATCCAGTTTTTAATTGGTTTATATTGGCTGTCTGAAATGTAGCCCATGCTTTCTCTGGTTGCTGTGTGTTTCTTGAAACATACTGGATCAACTGACCTCCTCAGGACAGGGAAAATCACGGATTGTTTCCATGCAGCTTTTACAGTATAAAAGGCTACTAGTGACTCAGCTTAAAACTAATGGTTGCATTTTCTAACTAGCCCATGAGCTCATGTTGCCTCTGCCACCAGCGAGGGATGATGCATTATAGATGGAAAGTACACTCCTGTACCCCCCCCCCCCCCAACAGTCG